>VDFB02165350.1:0-29703 GCA_007258455.2 Sequoia sempervirens | reverse complement strand
AAGTATTGAAAAAATGCATATTTTGCAAGTTTAAGTGTAAGAAGACAGTAGGCTACATTAGAGTTTTGAAGGAAAAGCATTTATTTTCGAATGGTAATTGTTTTTTATATTCATTCATATTGAATCAATGAGAATACATCCTCCAAGAAGCTGTGGAAGCAAGATTGCATGAAATATCCTCTTTTTGTCAATTTTATGTCAATTTTCTGTAATTACAGTCTGAAAACAACATTGTACAGCTATGTATGGAGCCATGTCAAAATATATGATTGGATGGGACTATAGATTGTTTTAAGAATCCAATGCAATTGTTTTGGTGTGATTTCATTGTGTTTTGAGCAATGTTCCATGGGGTTTCAGGGACGTGGACAAGGGGACGGCAGGGCATGCGTTTCGAAGACACAGGGACAGGGTCTAAGTTTGGGGGTGACGGGGGGACAGTAGGGAGGGTGGTAGGGTGCTGAAATACATATAGTACTTGAAAAAATAGTTATAAAAAGATGTATAAGTATAAGAATTATATATCTTGGAGACAACTAGGAGTACCCTAGACATCTTGAGGATACCCCAACATCCTTGAAGACCTAGCAACGTCTTAGAGATGACATAGGTGGTGGGATGGTGGCGTTGGTGGGGGGACGTCCCCCCCCCAAGTCCCCAAGTCTTTGAGACGTCCTCGTCTAGGAAACATAGGATTTTTTGGTGGGGGGACACATCCCTGTGGAACACTGGTTTTGAGCAAGATATAACAAAAATTCTATCAGCAGCCCTATTACAGACCTAGGGTTTCCAAGAAGCTTAAAAAATTCATAACTTTTGATTGCACCATCAAAACTTGATAAAACTTGGTGAAGTTCTTCATTAGGTTGCTGCCAAGTGCCCAACCAAAGGATAAGTCCTAATTCAATCATTAGTGTGATTTATGAAGGCATGAGTGTGCTCTTTGTCATAAAGATTGTCAAAGCCCTAGGTTTCATCGAGGGTTTAAGCAAGAAACTCAGTGCACCCTAAAAATTGAGATTTGAGACAACTTTAGTAGAGTCTCTAGAACCTGAAAACCTTAATTTTCTTGCATTTGTTTATCCCTCTACATCACATATATCTTTAGAATAAAAACATGATAGTGCCTAGTTATTCAAATCAGAGGGAAAACATGTTTATATATGAATTTCAATTGACTTTTTTGCATTTAGGCTGACCTGAGGTCCTTTTGCCCTTGTCTAGGTGGATTTTAACCCAAATTTTTCTAAATGTCAAAAATTTTAACGATTTTTCCTATCTAGCTAACAACTTACTAATGCATCAATGCAATAAATGTCAATATAGACATGAAATATTCCGAGCCAATTTTTTTTTTTTTTTTTGAATGCGATTACAACAACATGCACCCATTAGGGTTAGCAAATAACTAAACAATGCAGAATTCAACTCTAACCAAGGATGTACACCAGGATCCCAAGATGGGCAGGTGTTAGTATGTGATCAAAGGATCTCAATACAATGCACGAACTGAAATAACCCTAACCAAGAATGCGCCAGATGATGGCGTGCATATGGTCAGAGGATCCCTATCACTAATTCTGCTAAAAGTAACTCAACACCAAGTATGTGCTACCCAATCCAGAATGGAATGAGGCGACCATATGGCGGAGACATTAAAACTTCAAAGCAACTCAAGGTAAATAGGTGGCAAGCCAGCCTCTTCCAATTATTCAGTGGGCATTACAAAGTATGAAAAGCAAGAATAAGAAAGATGCTGACAGTACTACTGTCCATCTTACAATGTAATGTAGAACATCTGCAAGATCAAGGATTAGAGCTCTTCAAACTGTTGCAATGGTAAATGTATCTTCCACAATGCCTATCATGACCCCCTAACACCAACTCAACTCAAATGAAAGCCTAAATGCAAACTGATATGACTGAACCATGGACTGAGACTAATAACCAGCAATACAAAAACTCAATGAAAAGCTCACAACTCACTCATTACTCACTCAAATTGCATGAAATCTGATGCAAAGTACTCTTATAATGCAAGCGCCCAAGATGATAACAGAAATCAGACCTTAAATGTTGATATTTATTTTTGGCACGAATCCCAATGAAGACTAGAAAGGTACGGCTGCAAGGAGGGGCGATTTTGACTTATAAAATTGAAGACTTCATAATAAAATCCCAAACTTCATAGAGAGGGGCGCCCTAGTCTAGCAATTGCATGGGTAAACTACCCAGAACCAGAATAAAATCACACTAAGACTTATGAGACAAAAACCCAATCTGCAACACAAACCAGCAACTCCAGATTTTTCGATTATTTTGCAAATATAAGGATTACAATGAAGAAACAACAGCTATAAGCAAACTCACTACAAAATCACTCAAAAGCAAGCAAACCTCTCCACTAGGTGCTATCTCTCAAGCACGAAGTTGAGCCAAGCTAGGAGGCATTCATTCCTCGAAGCAGTCCAACACCATTTCGGCAGCATAACATTACTCAAGATATCAGATAATCCAAATGAAGACCCAAGACCTCCTTTTATAACTTTGTGAAGACTCTCCAGAAGCTTCTAGAAACCCTAACTTTTCAAATTTGAAATAACTCCTTTTCCTCAAGATAAATTTGACTTTAATTTAAAATAATCTCCTCCATAAGATGGGCGTCCATTTTCAAGCATTTGTTTTGAACCTTTAGAAAATATAGAAATATCTCCATGAGGCGCCACCCCTCAAAGTCCCCCTTTTAAGAACAACTTAAAGTTGTTTCACTAGACCAAGGGGTCACAATATTAAAATATAACTTTAAAATATAACATTTTTAAATCAACTGGACTAATCTCACCAAAAAATGCTTCCCAAGGTCAAGATTGATCAAACCAACTGGACTGACTGAAGATGAGAGCCAACCGTGCCGAAGCCAACAGGACCACTGCCAGAAATAGAATTTACTAAAAATAGTAAATTCATGAAGGTGCTCGGAATGCCAAGAAAATCACATCACCGCGAAGCTCACTGAAAACCCAAAAGGAATCCACAGTTCAATCACCAATTCACGAGCAAAAGCAACCTCCAACCATGAAACCCTAATTTCACCCCCGAGTAGCCTACGGGTCTCCAGAATAGGCCAACGGTCAACAGAAAAGGTCATGCTCGAGAAGGCGACATTACAAGACATGACACAGATATATTGCACAACCAAGGAATACATGGAGCAAACATGATACATGCATAAAGCAAACGTAACACACATATGGAATATAGAACATCTATCAACAATCTTAGTACACAATAATCAATAAAGTACACATAAAACCATAAAAAAAAGCATACACAAGGAAAACACGATGCATACAAAGAAAACACAAAGCATGCAAGAAATACAAGTAGAAAACATACGGAATACATAAAGTACACACGCTAACTACATGAACCTCATACACAAAATACACAAAGCACACACATATAAAGCAAAGATAACGATCACACGGAATATAGAACATATACCAACTATGTTAGCACACAATAATCAATGGAGTACACATCAAACCATACATTAAAGCATACATAAGGCAAACACAATGCATACAAAGAATACACAAAGCATGCAAAGAATCCACAGAGAAAACACACAAAATACATGAAGCACACACGCATTGTACACAAAGCACACACACACAGAATACGCTAGACAAACAAGGAATACATGAACCAAACATGATACACATATAAAGCAAACATAACACACACATGGAATGTAGAACATATAACAACAATGTTAGTACACAATAAATATTCAACGTAGATTTGAAAAAGGCAAATAGAAGGGCACCTGCACTCATAAAGTTGGAGCTTAAATTGAAGGGGCAAGACTGCAGATGCCCTTGTCCAAAATTGAGAATTTTTGAATGCTTGAAATAGGGTTATGAAGGTTCAAGTCTGCTCTACACTTTTTTGCAACTTGTTGCTAACGAAAGTTTTGGAAGTAACCTACACACGCGAAAATACAAGAAAAGGTTGTGTTGTATAGGATTTTGCCTCAATCAAACCCTAATTTTTGTGTTCCCACCTCCACAAACAACAAATGATGATTGTAGAGAGTGCTTACCTTAAGTCGGGTAGAGGAAAAATAAACAATAATTGACTATAATAAACAAATGATAATTGATAATGTTACCTTGGGTATGAAACTCCTATCAAAATGTTGTCACATCATAAGTTGCCACAAGAAGTTGATCGATGGATGATTGAATTGTGTTGATGACCTGCAAAGAGTTAGTACACATAATACAATAGATTGTTGTAGCTAACATGTAAAAGATAATCACATATTGATGCAGGAGCATCTAGCAACCTAAAAAATGTAAGTTTTGGATTTTTATGTGTAATGTCCCCTTCATGATAGCACATCAGGAGGTCACGTAGCCTTTTTGTTCCCGAGGTTAACGTTGGATTGAAGGGAACCATTTATTTAATTAGTTGTGTATCGCCTAATTTCAAGTTCAGCTTGAGGTGATGCTAATTAATTAATTAAATATTTTGATAAAGTGACTTTACAAAAATAGGCAAGGTGATTCATTGAAATATTTATTTTATGAGGACTTTATAAAGTCACTTTCTTTTGGGTGTAAAAGTGACTTTGAGAAATATTTTTAAAAAAATTACTTTATTAAAGTCACTCGAAATTTTGAAGGAAAGAATACAAAAGAGAAACATGAGAGTTTCATTGCACCTTTTGATATTCATATTTTCACGGGCAAGAACTGGTCGAGCTTCTTGGTGTAGGGTTTGGAGACCCTTGTCCAGATTCGGGTGTGAAACACCATCCCTAGCTGGAAGAGTCGTGATTTTTGGAGAAGGAAAAGATCTTTTTATTGCAGGACGAGTTTGAGATAGTTTTGAAAATGCAACTCAAGATTGCATGGGAAACATTTAATGGCAAAGCTCATCATGAAGTTGAAAATCAGAAGTAGTAGTGCTACAAGGCATCAAAGAGAATACTCCATGATGTATCATGGAAAGAGGAATGGAACATCAATGGGCACGGATCACCACCACATCCAATGGTGAGTCATCTTTTGGTAATTATACTTGGCTTGGGTGGGACCAGCATTGCATGATGTTTAAATTTTTTGGGTCATCATTGACCAGAACATATCATCATGAGTTGAGGAGGCATGTATTTCCATTGAGAGAGTCAGTGGAACTGCAAGAAGATTTCAAGGGAAGATATTTCATTATGATGATGTTTGGTTTGTCTTGGATGCATTCAATACCACCCTCCTAAGGTGGCTACCAAATGAGATATTTACAAAATGGGAATTTCCGGTGCAGAGTCACCAACTAAACAGGTTAGGGATAAGTGTTGGCTGCAAGATACATGAACCAAAGGCTGCCATGAAAATGATCTCCAATTTTAGATTTGCTGTTGACAATGCCACAAATATGCAAATGGAGGAAACTAATTGTGCAAGTGTGACTGAAGAAGATTTTATTGTCAATGATGGGTATATTAATCTCCTAGCTGTTACAGAAGTAAATAGTGTTGTCAATGCTGAGAGTGGTTTGGAAGAAGATGTTAATAATCATTTAAAAAAAGTGTTGGAATCAGATCCTATTGCTGACAATTCTGTGAATATGAGAAATAATAGGTATCAACCATGGAGTTGAGGTTGAAGAAGTTAGCATTGTTAATGAGTGGAGTAGGTTGGGAGTAGTTAATAAATCTGGGTCCATCAATGTGATGAACTCAACGATATTGACAGTGATAGGGATACTTTAACCACGGATATTGGCTGTTCTGGTATGAATGAAGAGAATCATACTGCCCATGCAGCTAATGGCTTGCAATCGCTTCATCTCGTCAATAACACTAGTGATATGCTGCTATTAGAGATTGTTTGTTTTGACGGTGGTGTGAATATAAATCTTGGGAATAAGTTGGTAGCATACAATATTGATGACAATGGCATAAATGTGCTAAAATTAGACACTGACAAGTTCAACAAGTATGAAAACCAAGGATATCAATGGTGAAGTGGCGGTCAATGATGATAATGCTCTTGATGTTGAGAATGTATTGATATCAGAGGATATTAATAATGACTCCATAAATATGCTGAAACTAGAAACAATAGATGTTGAGAATGCTGCATATATGAACACAAGGGATATCAACTGTCCACGGGTCACTGAAGTAGAGGGTGTCCCCTATGTTGACAAAGAGTTACAAACAGATAAAGTCGAGAGTGAGACCAAAAATTCACTAAAATCTGATAATGTTTTGTGTTGGCAATCCTTCAAATGCAAAAACATGGGATATCATCAGTAAAGTTGTGATTGAAAATGTAATGTCCCCTAATTGAGTTATGCTGGATTTTTCCCAAAAGTAACAATTCCAGCAATATAATTTGTTTTACAAATAGTATTCTAAAATTAGATCATATAAAAGTTATTGAACTTAAGAGTAAATGAACAATTGAGATAAATAACATCACCTAGTTGGATCTAATCTATAGTTTCATTTCCAATAACCAACCATAGTAGGGATTGGAGAGGAAAGCACGATAGGTCGTCCGGAGACTATTCATCACAATTAAGCCCAAGAGTGTGGTTAACACCCCTTGGCCCACAAGTGGTAGGAACTCCCGTCCATCCAACATGGAGTGGCCTACTTATATTGTGGGAACTGCTCTGCTGCCTCTCCCAATCATGTTTCCTTGCTAATCCATGCATGATTGCTTGTAGGGAAACAAATAGATTAAATCAATAACTATTAGAGTCTAAACATATTAGCAATCCCCATTAGTAGATTAAGATACATAAGAGATTATATGTTAAATAATATACTCAATCATGTTGCATACCAATCACTTATTAAATCAAATGGCTGCTGTTTTTCTAAATGCAGATTATTCATATAATATCCGATCTCCTTCGATGCCTTTTCTTCAATTGAAGTTCTTTTATATATAGCCCTCAAATAGGGCAAATAGACACCTCCCTTACCTCTTCCCCAAATGAGGTGTCTTCTTAAAATTTAATCACTGCCCTTCTAAACTGACCACATGCCTCTTCATCCATTGTAGCTTTTGGAAATTGCTTTGTCCAATGATTTGTTAAGACAAAAAGATTGCCGATCAAAGGAATGAGTATTATTAACTCCTTGGGTGGCTGCCGGCTTTAATATTTAGAAAATTGTGAAGTCTTATAAATAAGATAATTTTCTGAGCATTGACATATATCCGATTTTTTTTTTTCTTTTTTTTTTCTTTTAAGGATGGGTGTGAGAATGTTTCATGGCAGGGGCATGACACTGCATCAGCCTTCACAGGGAAACTGTTAATAGTTGTCAACGCCTGGGGTTTGGTATTTCTGGCTGCGATTTAAGGAATAAAATGGGTCATTACAGAAAAAGATAGTGTTATCAATGACAAGAATGGGGTAGAACCAATTAATGTTAACCATGACTTTAAAAAACTTTTGGAACCAGATATTGATGCTGTTGATAGTGCTGGAAATCAAAATGGTAGAAAATTCAAGCAATCTAAAACTCCAGACAAAAATTCATTCATTGCTAGTGATGGTAGAAACCGACTTCAATCATCAGCAGATTGTGAACATGGCAATGACTACAAAGGCCAGCAAAAGGAAACTGAAACAAGAAGCCCCAAAAAGGATTAATTAGAAGAAAAGAAGCACATAAGAAAGTCTCAAAAGAAAAAAAGGCTAGGGATTTCAGTTCTTGCTAGTAGAATAGCAGAGGGAGAAACCATGGGGACAATACTATTGTGGGACAAGAAGAGTTTCCAGTCCCATGGTGGAGTTTGCAATCCATAATTAGTGATGAAGGATGGCTTCCAACCTTTGTAACTTGTGTTCAAAGCAAAATGGGGAAATGTTACAGCCATGGTAGAGTGACTCTACTCATAATTTCCTTGTGCAGCTATGAATCAGCAGTTTGGGGTATCATGATCAGAACTTGTAGATCCCAAGGTAAATTTCATGGTACCAATCTAGAAGGTGTAACTGCACATGATGCCAAAGCTTACACCCCTGTTGATGAGGTCATTGAGGAGGCGACGACCATGAGGAAACTAGGGTTAGTGAGTATTACTGCTAAAGAAGATGGTTTATTGTTATAGTGCCCAGGATCGATGAGCATGATTTCATATTATGTTGTCTTGGCATGAAGCGGATAGAGCTTCCAGAGTTGTTATTGCTTGAGGACAACCAATATTTGGGGTGGGAGGATTATCATGTCCCCTTCATCGGAGAATGAAATATTAGTTTTAATTTACTTAAAATATTTTATATTAATATTAAACTTATATTGATAATAATAATAATATAAATTTTTTTAATAATAATAAATCTCCTTGGAGGCCAACTCACCTTGTTTCTTTGGATGGCGCCAACTTATTTCCATTTTTGGGGCCAACTTAACCTTTGTTTTATCAAAGAGCCAACAGGTATAAAGAGGGAACATTTTGACATCTAGGATCATCGGATTTTTTGTGGAATAACTCTTGTTTACATCTTATTACTTGGGACGAAAACCCCAGTATGAGGTTTGGACGAAAACCTAAGCCTCATTTCTTGGCAAGCCCAATGAGGTAATGAGGTCTTGCAGTGGGACTGAATCGAATCATTTGTTGAATCTTGCAGGTGTAGGAGAAAATCTTGCTGTTCAATTTCTCTGCTAATAGGGACGGAAACCTCTGTGAGTGAGTGCAGTGAGGCTTGATTTAATTAGCAGATCTAATTACCAGTGGCCAGTGCTTGAAGACAGCTCAAGGACCACACCCATAGGTGGACAACAACCATCAGCAGGTCAGCGCAGGGCTTTTTATGACAGTTTTCCAAATACAAACACTTGTAGCAATCCGCATACGAGGTTATTGAAGGATGCTCTCTTGATCTGGGCATTTGTTGTAGCCATTGAGGGATATCAACGCAAAGTTCTGATCAAATCTATGAACCTGGGAAGCATACCAGTGATATTTGAGTCATAGGAGGTGCATCTAAACCGAGGCAATCATCAGCTCAACACAGGCGAATTACCTACAGACCCTACTTCAGGTGGAGATTCGTTCTTAAGACCTTGCTTGACGAGTTGCTAGTGTCTGAAGGTTTCATACCTCAAACCCTAGGAGGTGATTTTGGGGCAAACCAAATCCAAGGGTGCTTTTCAGTAGACCAGACTCTAGTTATGATGCCAAACCTAGCGCAGTTGCAGAAATAAAGGAGGATTGGACAATTGTTTGATGCACAGGCCTTGACTGAAACTAATTTAGCACCTATAGCACATGCTAGAACCCCTATACTGCAAATTTGGACTTTACCACATCATTGTGTAAGGGTTTTCACACTATTACAGAAAATGATCTGCTGCCAGTCAGACTGTATAGTCAAATCTGCACTGCAGAAATGATATCTGGATGGTAGTTGACAGCCAGCTACTGAAGGCTGGTAATTCTTCCTGTAATCAGTTTGTAAGTTGAGTTGCATCGACTAATTATTTGGTCAACAGATTATATAAAGTGTTCAAATCTGCTTTTTCTCTGTATTGTTTCCTTTACAAGGGTTAATAGTGGTATAAAGAAAATAACAAGGTACAACAGTGATAGTGGAGTTTGAAATTATTTGACTTAAAACCCTAGGGTCATAACAACATCCTCCACAGGACGAATATTTTCTTTTTTCCTTTGTTATGTAAATGATCCAAGTTTATGGTAATAGCTAATCTTCTTTCTAATGAATTTGACCCTCCTGTTCTTCCACCTAAGGCAATACTTCACCCTCATAACAAGAAACCTAAGTATAGGGATGACTGTGCTAAGATTCCAGACCCAAAATCCCATAAGTTAAATGACTAGGATGGGGAGCACCTATGGAAATTGAGGATGTAGATGCAAAGAAACTAGAGGGACAAGCCCAAGGAAATTGATGATTCATTATCACCAAAACCTGCAGACAAGTCAAAGACTTGGATTAACATTGTTCTATCCCTGTAAATCTGTAACCAAATCCTACACAATCAAAATTCTTCATGCGAGTTTCTGTACACTTTTCAAACAACACCCTATTTGCATACTTACATTTGGCAAAGACTCAAAACCATAAAATATAATCATAGAGGCTGAAGCAAACCAAACATAATGTTGTTTTCTGCCACTGAAATAATTTTATGTCTAATTTTTTATACGGTCATTTGGTCATTGGTATTGAGCTGGCCACTCACAAAACAACATTGGTAACTAACTTAACAATTTAACTCAGATTTGACTTCAAGTTAAATGTAGAGTAAATTTACTAGTTTAACATTTTCCAAATGATTATTATTTGAAATAAACTTATGAGAATTGTCTCAATCTCTGTAAAAATAGATTTCCTCATTTTGTTCAAATATGCATTAGAAACGGCCTAAATTACATGAAAATATTTCACAGAGCCAGTGCAGGAATCAAACCCTAAAAACCTTTAAAAATCTACGAATTGCCAGAAAAGAGTCAGTAAATCCCATATTGCCACAACTTGTTGGAAATGAACAAAGAAAGTATAACATGAATATGATCTATCATTAAAAATAACATGATGCTCTTAAGCTATTTTTCTTATTTTGCATGGGGTCAAAATCCAGAAAAATGCCCAGTTCCATGTTAGTAGGTAGTAATAACAATTCAGCCTGACAGCAATGACATTTCAAGGAGCACCAGATGGCAGACCACCTGATAATCCCCCTTGTCCTCTGAAGTCCTAACTTTATGGTTTAAGCCAATGCTTATTTGAGAGACTGGAACTTGCTAGATGAGGGATGGCTAGTTGATGAGCCCAAGGAAATTGAAGATGACAAAGATGGGCAATGGGAGATTCCTAAAACTTCAAATGTGAAGCATGAGGAGGCACCAGGTTGAGGTAGATGGAAAAGGCCTTTTAAAATAAATTCTTAATTTAGAAGCATCAATAGCAGTTTTTTCGGTACTTTGAATTTTCCTTCTTTATGCAGTAGACTAATCACCAACTCTAGTGCACTGCAATGGCTACAGGTTTTAAATTTTTACCCTTTGGAGCAGGTGGTTAGATGTTTCCTAGAGCACGCAGCATCAGTGGCAAAGACATTTTTGACATCTGATGTTGTGGTTGTTGACATCAAGGAACCAGAACCAGCCATTCCTGCGAGAAACCCCATGGATAACTCAGGTTTGTATACAATTTTCTTTGTTTATCATTATTATATTCTTACTGGGATGGACTGTACGGACTTGCATCTTGATCTTGTCTTAATGTTTTTTCTATTCCTCTACTGTACGTTATGGGTACTAAGGGGAAAACCTGATTAAAGCAAACCAAATTTGTGTTCTTATTTGGAGATAACCCCCCAGTAGAGGGCATTAATCACAGGCTAATCAAATGTAAATGGAAATTTGATAGCTTTACACTTTCAGCCAGAGGAATTGAAAATTTGCCTGAAAGTTCAACATGCTTAGAATAGCAACATTGCATTGGCATCTGCAATTTAGTTTACAGGAATTTTTCATGTACAAGAGAAATTGTATGGCACTGGTGGTGTTATAACACCATCACGAGTTTTTAATTTTCTCTTATGTTATTCTATTTTTGGAGAAGGAATCCATTGAGAATTATGAGGTTTCTATTTATTGATGGTATTTTGTGTCTCATGAGAGTGGATGTTATTCCTTCTGAATTTATTCATTTTTATCCTTTTTCTTTTCTGTTGTTTCCCATAGGTGCATGCAATTATTTTCGAAATGTTTGTTAATGTAGAAGAGAAATTGTATGCCACTGAAGGTGTGATGACCATTTGAAGTTTTTAATGTTTTCTAGAGTTAAGTTGGGCTACAATTGTGGATTGGTAGAATGTTGTATTGGCATTCCTACTTCTTTTGGACTGTCATATCCCCTCCGCTCAAAGGGAAATTTAATTCTATTATTAATGTTTTAAAAGTGTTTCCTTAACACTATAATAATATTAATTTTATAGGTACTAATAAAAAATATATAATAATAATACGAATTTTTTAATAATAATGATAGTAAGCTCATTGAGGCCGACTTCATTTTGAAATTATTTGGGTGCCAATTCTCTTTTGGAGGCCAACCTAGCTATGGTTGGGTCAATCAGGTATAAATAAAAAATTCTTTGGTCATTCAAAGGGCATCGGATTTTTGGACATTTTCATCTGATTTTTGGACAAGCAGTAGCAGAGACAAAAACCTCTGGGATTGCTTACATGACGTAGGATGAAATCCCTTCCTCACCCCTTGGCAACTTCAACCAAAAGTTGCAAGCTGAGTTAACTATGATTTGGTGTTACTGGACTGAGCACCATATAGGGTTCAAGTGAAGTGAAGGAAGTCAAAGGGCACAACAGATCAGAAAAAACCTAGTGCCTATTCATTAAAACTGTGTTGGGACAGCAAGAATTCAACATTCCAGATCATGGAAATCGAGATCATCCTGGGCAGTGCACTAAAGACAATGGTTTACAGATCGCCATCGCCACAGCCATAGGGCAGAAAAAGTGTGAAGAGAATTGGCACCCAAATAATTTCAAAATGATGTTGGCCACAATGAGCTTATTATCATTATTATTGTATATTTTTTATTAGTACATATAAAATTAATATTATTATAGTGTTAAGGAAACACCTTTAAAACATTAATAATAGAATTAATCTCCCCTTTGAGTGGAGGGAATATGACAGTCCAAAAGAAGTAGGAATGCCAATACAACATTCTACCAATCCACAATCATAGCTCAACAACTCCTGAAGGCATTAAAACTCAAATGGTCGTCACATCTTCAGAAGTAACATTAGGAGAAGCAAAAGCACATCAACATGGGAAGAAGCCTGATCGAACTGCCATCACACTTCCCTTGTATCTTTTCCAAGTTTGAGTAAGAGCAGAAACATCTGAATACTTCTATCTTGCTGTTTGTTCTTTGTATATGAAAATTGCCTAATTTTGAGTAAATTGTTGTGGATCTGAGCTAGTGATGATAATTATTGATTGTATTGTCTGATTGTTACGAACTCTAGTAGACTGTGAATATAATGCTGCCTATTGTCATGTCCCCCATTTTGAATAAGTTCGATTTCACTTTTGGAGGGAAATTGTGTTTATTAACACTAGCTTAAATTTAAATATTATAATATTATTAAAGATAATACATTTTTAAATAATAATATTAATAATATAGTATAGGTCTGAGCCTACCTGCTTGGGAAGGCTGATTGTTGGATATTTATACTTGTTTTGATTTACTTGATCATCATCACGGATCAGACAAGCATTGATTTGGCAGTCTGGGAGACAAAAACCTCCACAACTCCAAACCCAGGTGGGAGGAAACCCTCACTTGGTGTTTGCTTGTCTGGTCTTCCTATTTTCACCGTCCAGGTCACTAACTCAGATCTCCCACAAATTTGCAGATGGGAGAATTGGTTTGAGCAGGTTTAGTCAACTATCACATCTGCGCTCATACATTGGCAATCACTTGCATTAGTAGGCTGTTCAATTTGCCAAGTTCAGACCACAGAACAACACTCGAACACTCCATATCGTGGTCAAGAGCAGGGTGCACATTTTAGGTGGAGGCGAATAAGTCAAATAGTGGGTTGAAGCAAATTGTTGCTCTCACTGGAGATCGTCCACGAGTGAGTGAGTAGCGGAGCTTCCAGCTCGCACCTCACTCAGAGCTCATTCTCTATCGGGGGCTGGACATTCGTAGGAGGCGCCATCTCAAGTGCCAACTAAATCACTTGATTGCCATATCTGATGACAGTGGACCACAAGCGACATCAACTCTGCTCTCTACGATCAGGTTACATCCCCTGCAAGAGCGGACCTCTGTGAATCTACAACAATAGGGAATCGAGCCTCTTTCACCAGTAAACACGATCTCACTGAATCTAGTGTTCTTCTACAGGCATCACTCCATTTCCGTGATAGCACCTAAGGCTTTGTGCTGTGGGTAATGAGTCATCCTGCAAATACTTTATATTCGCTAAGTCAGGCGTATACCCTTATCATGCTATTTCGTGAACTCATATCACTTGCACGGTGAATTATACATGTACACAGTTCAGTAGTCTTATTTCATCATGGGTTGTTACTTCTGTTGCTATAAGTCTGTAGCTTGACTTACATAAATCTAAGTATTTCATTGGTCGCATCGTGGGTGATCTGAGACTTATATCATATTGTGCTATGCGATAATGTGGCTCTGAGGTCTTTATATGTTTGGAAATTATCTAGATCTTAAGCTTTGCGTAGAATATGCACTGTTTCAATTCTGATTAAGTAGTCTCTCAGCAAATTTTTCAATCACTGCTTTTGGTGAAGCAAATTGGGGACAGCATCTTACACCTATGTTGTTCAGCAGTAAGACAATTGAGTTGACAAGGATAAAATCAGCTTATATTCCAGGTTTGGAAAAGTCATACAACAATGTCAATGCTCAGATTTGGGTATATCTGGTGTTCCTGAAAATATCTTTGTATAGATGATTTTTGGGATCATTTGGAAAGGACTGAACTTGTATTTTTCAGTAACCAACACTGTATTAATCCTTTCCCAAACCTGGCAGTCCTGTTTATGATTAATACTCAGGTTTTATGGGCTCACTACTCATGTGAATGAAATCCCTAATATATTAAAAAATTTATATCATAACTGTAATGTTTGATTTGCTTATTACTTATATCTGGTGATGAGTAAATAACCCTAGGGATATTGCATGGACTAACGCATCAAAATTTGATATAGTATTTTACGTCTCATTGGACTTGTTGCACCTCCTACCTTTTCAATTTTTTCCTAGTTGTTCAATCCATACTCGTGGTGGTATATGCAGTTTTATAGCAGCGATCTTGTTACTCTTTTTGAAGGACCCATTGAGAATTATGAGGTCTCTATTTATTGACATAGTTTTTTGTATCATGGGACCGGGTGTTGCACCTGTACATTCTTTCCTTCACGGTAAGTAGTGCATTGTCTGTGGTGGATCGAAACAGAAGCGGAGGGTGGCTTAGCTATTCCACCCATGTTGCTTGGGGCTTGTTCCTGACCTTGATAGCTCCAGATTGTCAGACCCCGGCAGGATTGTTTTACCCTGGTTTGCTTCATGTGAACCAACTGCCCATATAGGTTTTCCATTTGGCTTGAACCCCAAACATTTTTCTTTTAAAATACAATATGTACTTATTTTACTTATACCGAATCCTCAAAGAAGGTAAATGGAAAAGGCATTTTAAAAGAAATTCTTAATTTAGAAGCATCAATAGCAGTTTTTCACACCAATTTTTTTTCAAAATTTCATAATGCCCAGCAGAAAGTATAAAGAAAATAACATAAACAAAGTCTACCTATGACATTTTTGCTATTGCAAGAAAAATGAGATAATAAATATAAAAAACTGATATACATTGCCTGGAAGAAGAAAAATTCTTCATCTCCCATTGCTTCGCTATCGCCGCCTCTCACTGCTTCTCCCGGTCTTCCACTATCCCCACCTCTGCTCTGCGTCTCCCGTTCCTTCGCTATCACCACCTCTGATCTGTCTCTCCCGTTCCTCCGCTATCACCCTCCTCTGCTTTGCCTCTGCTGCCGTTGTTAGATATTCATGGCCGATTGACGGTACGATACAATGAATGCTTTATTTTCATACCAAATATATCATCCTCCACGTGCAAGATAGCCGTTCGGTTGGATATGGATGACATGTTTTTTTTAAAAAAGCATTGTCTTTCCTTCGCGGGGGTGATTCAAGGGAACGATCAATTAGAAAATTAGTGTCAAAATAAATATTTCAAGTGTAACAGAGCTAGACTGTATTAAATGTTAAATTAGCAATTATATAATTCTTATCTATACATACATGCAAAATATAAATATGTATTTAAAAAATAAAATATAAAAAAGTAATTATTTAAATTAGTAATTATATCTAAAGGTTCAATAGACATGTTAATAATTTATTTTAGAAAAATTGTAGAAATTGCAAAAAGAATGTTTTGTTTGTAGTTGTTCCATGAGAATTGTTTGATATCATTAATGTTGAGAAAAAAATATTAAAATTCCTTTATTTTCCTTAGTATGAAAAAAAAAAAAAAATTACTATATGATGGTTATAACAAAATGGATTTCAAGAATTTTGTGTCAACGTTGCTCAAAGACACTCCTCATCTTTCATCTGAAGGATTTCATATATATTGTTTTATGTGTGACCATGTTGTTAGAATGAGAATGGAGGGGAGATGCATAGATTAGACAATATTCAAATTTATGACACCATTGTGAATGTAAGACCTTGACAATTCATGATTTTGTTGTTCATTGATGCTCATGTTTTATGGATTGATAGTACCCAAGCCATCTTTAAGGCAATTTCTCCAATGTAACATCTAAACTTCAAGACAACAAAGAGTTGTGGATCAAGTGGTCAACTCTCATTTTTTGTAAACAATAGCAAAAACTTTGCCAACTACACCATAAATAAGTCTAGTTGTGACCTTCAAATTTTAATTTTAGCATAACTTGTTGTCAAGTGCATAACAATACCTTCGCATCTATGTTTTCATCATTTAAATTTGAATTTATCCTACCCCTTATTTGCTTAGCAATGCATTGTGCCAAAGGTGTGGCCTTTGATGTCAACAATTGTTTGTTATGTAATGCAACCAAATCATTTGTTGCAAAATAGATGTATAAATGAACATAATGTATATTGCACATTAGTAGAAAGGTAGGTATTGGTATATGACATAAAGAGTTGACAATATGTTAGTGTTGCCATGGTGTTCCCTATACTTGAAAGGATGTTTTAAAAAATGATTTGGGTAGGTTCACTCCCATGTTGTTGGAGAATTGTGCCCAATGTAACCAATATCTAGAAGTTGCTCCAAATTTTTGTCCCATATAATGAGCTAGCATACATTAGGATGTATATTATAGGTGAAAATTATCCCAAGTCAACAACAAGCACAACTAAGCAACCAATCAACAAACTTTGATTGTGATATGGGAACATTTCATGCACCCTATTATCAATGTGTTTTAACAACCTTGGTCTAATGAAGCTCATATCATCAATTATAACATAATCAATGAAATGTACTTTTTGAAAATTTGATAGAGGTTAACCTTGAAGAGGGTCCATCTCTTTTATTCGTATGTGAAGTGTTACATGAATAGTTGATATATTGATAGTGGAAGTAGTCACACCTTATGGTTTAACCAACTCCAAGGGTGTTTATGCATTGAGAATATTTACCAAAAGTGTTACCTTGATGTTATTAATCAAGTATGTTTTCTTTGTTTTCATAATACCTTTGTATGATCAATCAAAATGGTGGTTGCATTCCTAACTAATAAGAATGGTTCATGATAATGTCAAGAGTAGTTAGTTGACTAACAAAAATCTTGTCCAATGCAATACATACACTAGTTTTAATTTGTTATGACTGGTGTGTTGAATGGTTGAAGTCAATTGTATGTGATTTCAAGTCTTCCGGATGTAATTGGAACTTCCCTAAGATGTTGGCGTGCCTGTCTGCCGGGCTAGGTCCGTGCCCTTGCCCGTTTCTTGTTCTGGTTTGAATCTGCGCTGGGAGGGGGTTTGTTGGCTGCATTTCGGGGTGTGGTGTTGTGTGTGGCCACTGCAGTGGTCTCTTTCCTTTTTCTTGCGTGCGGGCTGTTCCTTGGCGCCGACCAGAGTGTGGGGTGTAGCTGGGGGCCACGGGTGTGCAGATAGGGGTGCGCCTTTGGTGCCTGGTCTGTGTGGGGTTTCCCTTCAGCGGTGTATTTTGTTCTTTGGCCAGTGGATCGTGGTGAGCTGTGGGGGGGGCTTTGAAACCCTTGTCTCAGATTTTTATTTCTCGAAGGCTTTGCATGCCCACTATAAGTTAGGTACTATGTCTCCCGGGGAGACCTCAGGTGAAAACCCTCAAATGGATTTCCGTTCAGCGCTTGGTGCGAAGTCTCCTCAACACGCTTCGAAAGTTTTCAATAATAATTTGTTCATGCCGGAAACGGGGCTAGATGGAGTGGGCTCGTCTAGTGGAGCTCGGATCACGAAGATTAATGGCTGCCTGGAACGTTGCAAGGAGAGGCCGAAACTGGTTATTCCTTTGGAAATGGTTGCGGAAGATATTGAATATTATTCAAGGCACTCCTTTTACTGTAAGTTTCTGGGTATGAGGATATCGTTGCAATTTCTGGAATCTTGGGCTCGACGGACTTGGACGCCGGAGGGTGAGATGGATATAAAACTTTTGGCAAATAATTATTTCATGGTTACCTTTGATTGCATGGCGGATCGAAATAAGGTCTTCGAAGGAGGCCCTTATTTCTATAATCAGGTTGGTTTGTTTCTTAAACCGTGGCATGCTGGTTTTAACCCTGCTGAGGAGCTTCCAACTCATGTACCGGTGTGGGTTCGGCTCCCACGGTTTCCTGTGGAATGCTGGTGGGATGATGTTTTGCATCTGTTGGGGTCGATGCTTGGGAAGCCGGTTGGTTCCTCGCTGCAGACTCAGTTCAAAAAGGTAATCACTTTTGCTCGCATCTGTGTGGAAATTGATCTTAGTAAACCATTACCAGATTCTTTGGACATGTTTGTGGGTCCTTACTCTTGGGTTCAGTCTTTAGACTATGAAACACTTCCTTTCCGATGTCGTCTATGCCATGAATATGGTCACTTGCAACGAAGATGTCCAAGGGTTAGGCCTGGAGAGACTCCTAATTCTCAGCCTTCCCATAACCCACCTAGGGAAGATAAGGGAAAGAACCCCATTCCTGGGGATGGTGATGGTTCTGATGGCTTCGCCCCTGTGAAGAATCGTAACAGAAACCGAGGCCAAAAGAGGACTTGGAAGGAAAGACAAGATGAAGACTCTTTTAACAGATTTGAGGTTTTGGATGATCTGGATCAGCAGGAAGTGAATCCGGGCTTGGTTAACTTGGATCAGGGTATTGTGTGTTCTGGGCAGGAGGTTCCTCCTTCTGGGGCTACTCAGGATACACATGATTCTGGTGCTTTGCAAATGGTGACTGACCTTCCAATGGATGCCCAAGTGGAGCCAATCTCTTCTGTGGAAATGAAGAAGAGTGGGGGAGACAACTCTTTTCTGGCTTTGCATGCGAGTTCAGATGTAGGTAAGAATCTCAAGTCTTCTCCTTCTCCTTTGGGTATACATCAGAAGGATCTCAAAAAAGGGTTGGGGGAGAAATCTTCAAAGCTTGGCAGGAAGAAGGATATGGAAAAGATTAAGTTAGCTGGGGAAACTCTTGTGGAGTCTGGGTCGGTTAAGACTTTGGATTCACACTTCTCTAGCTCTTTGAAATGATTGTTCTATCATGGAATGCAAGGGGCTTGAACAGCAGCCCTCGACAAAAGGCTGTTCGTGAGTTGGTTAGAAGTCAATCTCCTGATATTTTGTTCTTACAGGAGACTAAGTTATCTGTTGAATGCATGATTGGTTTATCTCCTAAGTTGTGGAGAAGCGGGGAGTGCCAATGCATTGGTGCTCAAGGGTCTGCGGGTGGAGTGGCTTGCCTTTGGAATCCACGGAAGATCCGCCCTCTTTGGTGGATGTCCAGCAAGTCTTCTATCTCGATGATTGCTTCTTGCTTTGAGACTGGGGAGTCTATCCTCCTCACTAATATCTATGCTCCTGTTGATTTTCGGGGTAAGCAATTTTTGTGGGCTCATATTCATTTTGTTCGGAGTATGGTGCCTTTTTATCCTTGGATCATGGCTGGCGACTTCAATGCTATCTCTGAGTTGGCTGAGAAGCGGGGTGGTAGTGCTAGGCTGGAGCCTTCTGCTTTGCTTCTTCAGGATAATATTTCTACTTTGAATCTTGTTGATGTAAAGCCTAATAATGGTCTTTTCACCTGGAGCAATCGAAGGCTTGGGGATCTCTGCATTTCTGAAAGACTTGACCGGTTCCTGGTGTCTTGTTTTTGGGTTGGTGGCTTGTGGTCTTCTAGCTCAGAAATTTTGGATTGGAGGGGGTCCGACCATTGGCCTATCAAGCTTGTTGTTTCTTCAGCTCATGTGCCCCGGTCGCCCCCTTTTAAGTTCCAGCTTATGTGGCTACGGGAGCCCTCTCTTCATGATTACATGACTGAATGGTGGAGAAATGGTAGACCTGCCTTTGGTACGGCAATGTATACTTTCGCTAAGCTTCTCCAATTTGTTAAATATCAGCTTAAGCGTTGGAACCGTCAGTGCTTTGGGAACATCTTTCAAGCTAAGTGTGCTGCCCAAGCTGGGTTGAATAGCATTACAAGGGTGATTAGGGATAATGGTGTGACTGCTCATTTACTTCAAGAGGAAGCCAGGGCATTGAGAGTTTTAGAGGAGTGTGAATTGCGTGAAGAGATCTATTGGAAACAGAAGGCACGAATTGAATGGCTTCAGGAGGGAGACAAGAATACTGCTTTCTTCTTCAATTCTGTCAAAGCCAGGCGACATGGGAATGCTATTTCTGTCCTGGTGAACGACAATGGTGAGCCTCTTTCCTCTTTTAAGGATATCTCGTGTGAAGCAGTGCAGTATTTTGAGTCTCTATTCAGGGAGGATCCCCAGGGGGCTCCCAATGAGGAGGCTCAAGTTTTGTCTTGCATCCCTTCTTTGGTCACTATGGACATGAATGAGTCTCTTATGAGTGATATCTCGATGGATGAGCTGGAGAGAACGGTGTTCCAGATGAAGAAAGGGAAGGCCCCTGGTCCTGATGGCTTTCCGGTGGAGTTCTTTCAAGATTTCTGGGATATTATCAAGCTTGATTTATTGGCGGTAGTCCAGGAATCTCAGAGGAACAAGCAGATGTTACGAGCTCTGAATTCTACCTTTTTGGCTCTTATCCCCAAATGTGAGGGGGCAGATAGGCTCAGTCAATTTAGGCCCATTTCTCTTTGTAATGTGATCTATAAAATTATCTCTAAAATAATTGCGGATAGGCTAAAAAATTGGCTCACAGTTTTGATCTCTGAGGAGCAGAGTGGTTTTGTGGCGGGCAGACAAATTTTGGATGGGGTGGTTATAGCTACTGAAACCATTCATTCTATGGCCACTTCCAGGGATAAGGCAATGTTCATCAAGCTGGACATGGCCAAAGCTTATGACAGAGTTCGTTGGTCCTTTCTTCGAAAGATCCTTGGGGCTTTTGGTTTTGGGGATGAGTGGATCCAATGGGTCATGAGTTGTGTTACTTCAGTATCCTTCTCTGTTCTGATTAATGGTGAACCCTCAAAGTTGTTTTGTGCTTCCCGGGGTCTACGTCAGGGCGACCCGGTTTCTCCTTATCTGTTCTTGCTCTTGGCTGAAGGTCTCGGCCGGTTGTTGAAAAAGAATGTTGAGATGGGTTTCATTCAGGGGTGGCGATGGGGAGGTAATATTCCCCCACAGTCTCATTTGCAGTTTGTGGATGATACCGCGCTGATGGGTATGGCTACTATCAGGGAGGCTACACATTTGCGTGCGGTGCTGGATGTTTATCTTCTTGCCTCGGGTCAACGAATTAATGAAGATAAGTCCTCAATCTTCTTCTTCAATACTCCTGGTCCTATCCAGCGGAGGATTGCTAATATCTTAAGGTTTCAGGTTGGCTCCCTTCCTCTAACCTATCTTGGTATTCCTATCTCTGTCAAAAGGATGCCCAGGGACTCTTGGCAGAGTATTTTGGATAAGTTTTCGGACAAAAGTTAACCATTGGACCCATAGGTGGTTGTCCTTTGCTGGAAGGGTTCAGCTGATCAAATCTGTGGTTCAAGCTCTCCCCATTTATAGATGTATGCTCCAGGTGGCCCCGGTTGGTTTTGTTCAAGATCTTGATGCCTTAATTAGACAGTTCCTTTGGGCTGGTAATTTATCATCCTCCAAATGGAGTCTGGTTAGATGGGAAATTGTTTGTAGCCCGAAGCACTGTGGCGGTCTTGGATTGAGGCAGTCATCTTTGTCTGGGATAGCACTTGCTGCTAAACTGTTTTGGAGGTGGTGTGTGGAGCAGGGTCAGACTTGGGCTAGGATTTTATCCCACAAATATTTTCCAGAGATCCCTCAGATGGATATTCCCCGCTATCCTTTGGTGGGGAAAGGTTCGGTGATTTGGGATACACTCAAGAAAGGGGCTGCTCTCGTCAAGGATGGGTTGTTTTGGATTTGCAAAAGTGGGCTGGAGGCTCACTTTTGGTTGGATTCTTGGGACGGTTTTCCCCCTATTGTGTCCCAGTTTCCTCATCTGTTGCCCCTTTGTCACAGGTTCACTGCAGTTGGTTGGGTTAGGGTGAGTGATTTTAAGTCAATATCTGTCCATGGCCAGTTGAGGGTGGCTAGGTGGAAGAATCATGAAGATTGGCCTGTGGTTGGGATGGAGGAGGAGTGTGCGGAATTGCAACGTATCCTTTCTAGCAGGAGTTGTAGCTCCCTCCCGGATGGAGATGTTTTATCTTGGTCCCCCAACCCTAAGGGTGTTTATACTGTTGCCTCTGGCTATCAGGTTCTCTTATCTCACAAATTGGACAGGGTGGAGGTTCGTTGGTGGCAGAGAGTTTGGGATAAGTTTTCTTGGCCAAAGTGCAATTGCTTCATTTGGACTTTGGCATGGAAGAAGTGCTTGACTTGGGACAATATTCAGAAGCGGGGATTTCAGGGCCCTTCTAGGTGTGTTTTGTGTGGGAATGGGGAGGAGGATTCTGCTCATTTGTTTTTCCGTTGCTCTTTCTCCTTGAGGCTGTGGCATTTTTGGTGGGAGGCTTGGAAAAGCCCTTGTGTTCATGCTTCCTCTTTGGTGGAGTTCTGGAGTAGTCTTGGCAGACCTCCCGCGATGGCAACCTTCTTACAGGATGTGTGGTATGTTGGGCCTACCTTCATTCTTTGGCAAATTTGGTTGGAGCGGAATCGTAGAATCTTTCGGGGTGAAAAGATGGTCATTCAGCAGATTTGGCAGAGGATTATGGGTATGATTCGGGAGACGGTGGAAGCGAAGAGTGAGGTGGTGTATCCCTTGGAGAAAGAGGATGCTGAGAAGGTGGAGAGACTGGGACTTCAGGAGATGTCCTCGGCTTCGGCTTGTGTTCGAAGGGGAAGGCGGGCAAGGAAGAAAGTGATGAGAACAGGTAAGTGGCTTCCCCCTCCTGTTGGGGTTCTAAAGATTAATACTGATGGCTCCTCTAGGGGAAATCCGGGGCCTGCAGGAATTGGGGGGGTTGGTAGGGATTCTTCAGGGACGGTGGTTTTCTTCTTCTCTGTCTTTGAAGGAGTGCAGACTGTTAACCTGATGGAAGGTCTGGCGATCCTTTTCGCTCTGGAACGGGCCTTTGCTTTGGGGTGGAGAAAGGTTATTTGTGAGTCTGACTCACAAGTTTTGGTTAACTTGCTTAATGTTAGGAAGATGGCTGATGTCAGTTGGCAGTTGGCGAGGCTGGTTCAGCAGATTCTGCAGATTAGTTCCTTGATGGAAGTGGTGTCTTTTGTCCATATTCCGAGGGAGTGGAATAGGGCTGCAGATTGCTTGGCGAAATGGGCTTCAGAACAGCTTGATGGCTGGAAGATTGAGAGGTGGGAGCAGATTTCCCAGGAGCTCCGTCGTGATCTGGAAACGATTATTGCTGAGGAAAGAGAAGAGACTGATGTTGGATGTTGATTGGCTCTTGTGTTGTTTAGTCATTTTTTTGGTTCCTTGGGGCTTTGGCCTTTTGTTGTGATGTAATGCTTTGTTTCTGATCTTCAATAAAGTTTTTACCCCTCTTTTAAAAAAATGGTTGAAGTCAATTAATGCAATAACATTTCCAATCAAGGAGAGTGCAAATGTAGTAGTCCAATTGTGCCTTGTGAATATTTTAGAACATGCAATGATTTGGAATTGGAAATGAGATTCCTATATATGTACATACCACTTTTGATTCTATGTCAAAACTACACTTTATATAGGGTCAAGTTTGTGAGTTAAGGTATTTTTTGCATCCAAAAATCTATCATCTATGCAAGGATCTAACCTCGTTGTTTGTATCCTTTTGCTCTCAAATTCACTGAATTTGATTTCATTTCCTCTATCTTCTATGTCATCTAAGATTTCCAATATTTAAAATTATATTTAAAGGATACCATTATGTCATGAAGGGACATGTTCACTTAGGTAAATCCCTAGAAAACTTAGCTAAATGATAAAAAAATAGCCCTCTTTAGTACAAGTGCAAATTCTCTCAAGATGAGTATGTAGAACTATATTCATTTCATTGCTCCAATAGAAGTGTTTTCTAACATGCACATTTATATAATGTGAATGATATTCAATGCTATATGAATTTATCTAAAATGAAAGAAATTGAATACCTTTAAGTATAATAACACAATAATAAATCATATAAATGTGCACCAAGCCATCCCTAGGTGGGAAAGGAATAGGCAAGAGTCGACAATTGTCCTATATTAGAAACAAGAATAACTAACCAACCGCCGAACTAAGTTTGATTATTACGTGGGAATGTTTCGTGTAATTTAGTGTCAATGTGTTTTAACAACTTTGGTCCAATGGATCTCATTTCATCAATTATAATGTAATGAATAAAATACACATTTTTATAGGTTGATAGATCCTAACCTTGAAGAGATTTCATGTCTTTTATTGGTATGTAAAGTGGTGCATGAATGATTGATGTATTAATATCAAAAGCAACCACATGTAATGGAGTAAAAAATAAGAAAAGTGTTTATGCATGGAGAACACTTATAAAAAGTGTAATCAATCAAGTGTGATTTCCCATTCTAATGGTACATTGTATTATCATTTGATTCAAGTCCAGTACCTTGTATGGCCGTTAAAATTGGTGGTTGCATTATTGACTAAAAAGAATGATATACAATAATTTGTTGACCCAAAAAATATTTTCCAATACAAGATATGTATTGGTTTTAATTTTTTATACCTTATGTGTTGAATAGTTGGAGTCGATAAATTTAATATTATTCACCATTAAGGACTTGGTGCAAATATAATGGCCTAGTATAATTATTCCTTGTGAAGATTATAGAATCTACAATGATTTGAAACTAGATGAGATCCCCTTGTTTGTAACCTATGAATTTGTTTTGGACTACACTTTATCCTAGGTTGAGTCTATTGGATGAGGCCTTCTTTTGTCCACAAATATTAGGATGAAGGTGTCATTTACCTTGCAATCCTATGTATATTTTATGTATCTCCAACACTCTTGGAAAGTGTCTTTAGATGCCTAAGGTGTAATTAGAAAATAATTTGTAATTAATGTTCCTTGAAATTCTTGTAATTAGTTGTTATATGCATTCATGAAGGATGTGGAGTTGGTAGTGGTGGTTTATTACGTTTTTAGCAAATTTCTCAACTTGGGCATAAAACTAAACTAGGTATTCAAATTTAACCATTGCATTTTCCACTAATTTGGTGGGGTCCATGTAAAGTAATATACACAAGATGCTATTTATAGCGTCATAAACTATCGAACCTGACAATTTTGTACTACATGGACACCGTATTTTTCCCATAGACTTAATTATATTAATAATTTATTCATTTCAAGGCCAAATTATGAAAATATATTAAATTCCCCAATATCTCAATAAATTTGGGGCAAAATCACTCGTTCAAGGGTGTGGGGGCGCCCCTGACTTGAGGGTGAGCTATTTTAATTTTTAATATTTTGGGTGTTGACCTTTAGTGATTTTAAAAGGATCCAAGGTAGGCCTATAATCTAAAATATCAATTGGGATGCATATATAAACAAGTTTTATTCTCATTTGAACATTAGAAGCTATCATGCTCAAACATGCATTGTTAGGCTCTTATTGTGAAGATGTATATGAGTTATTCTCTACATGCTAGCTACAACAATCTATTATGTATTATGAACTAACCTCTTGCGAGTCTTCAAGAAATCCTAGCATCCATCAAAAAACCTTTGGTGGCAACTTATGGTGTGGAAATCACTTTGATAGAGATTTCATACCTAAGGTAACATTATCCATTATCAGTTGGTTTTAGTCAAATATTATTCGTTTGGCCTCTACCACCTTAGGGAATGCTCTCTTTACCATCATCATTTGTTTTCTATGGAGGTGGAAACACCAAAACATGGATTTACTTAGGTAAGCCCCTATACGGGAAAATATTTTCCCCTCTTTTCATGTGTCCAGGTCAAATCTGGGAGTTTCATCAATAAACAACAACAAAAAAACACAGTGCAAAATGTAACCTATCATCTAGAGTTTGTAGACCCAAAAAAGAAACATTTATGTTCTAGGATGAATTCACCCTTGACCCTAAAATTTAGGCTCAAATTTTGAGAGCACAAGTTCCTCTCTATCATCACTTTCCATATCCATGTTTATTTCAACAATTTTCAATTTCATCTATGTGATAAATTACATTTTTAAATCTAGGGTTTATGTCAAATAGGCTTAACAAAACACATATAAAATCTCTCCTCTTTGCAACTCAAGAGAACCTAACCCTAGGAGATTATCTCTCCCTTGTGGTAGCTAGCCAATCATAAAATCCTAGTTGGTTTGTGTTCGAATGTGGAGTCAAAGAAAAAGAGTTAATCTTAGTTAATCTACTAGTTAGATATAGGGTCTATTTTTCTACATCACACTATCATGTAGGTTCATCCTTCAAATGCAATCTCCATAGTCACTTAAAAAATAAAGGAAAAATATTCCACAAGTAGCTTCTATAATGTAATTCAAAATAAGAATAACTACAACCTAAATTTTATCATCAACAATCTAAAGATACAAAGAGGGAGTAAGGTAAGAATAATTCCACTTGCATAGAAACTACCTGTGTGATGAAAAGGTGTTTGGGGTGCTTACATTTCATGTACAAATGAGGAGCCTCTACATAAGCATGTGTAATTATTGATATTTCATGCCTACCTTATGTCCCATTAGTTATAACCGATTTGAGAAATCTTATCTGAGTCAATTGTTCATCTTTGTTTTTGGTCTTTTAATTTTTATCTCTCTTTTTAATTTAACAAGTAATTTCAAGAGAACCATTTTTAGATAATCAAAATTATGACAAGGAATATTCATGCATACATATCAAGAATTTCCAATTGAAGAAACTAATGCTTATTCTATATGTTTAATCACATATTTTTCAACTTTATCAATTTTTTTCTTGTGTAATGTATGCTCTTTAATATAGATGTTGTAATCACTTACATGAATCTTCAACATTAAATTTACAAAATTATTATCATGTATTGACATAACATTTATCTAGTAAATGACATGCATATCCACTACTATGTAGCCACTCATCATTAAACTACATAAAATATGTATATATATTCAAAATATATTCTAAGATGATATTCATGCATTTCAAACTACATGAGTATCCTCTTTTCCTATAAAATACTTTATAAGACACATGTACAATGTTATTGGGTTGATCAAGTCTAATAACAAAAAAAATGGTAATCTTTCTAAGCATCTTAACATGAATAGAACAATAGTAAATTATTAACATGCATAAAGCACTTCATAAAGAAACATTAGAACTAATGCTTCATTTAATTTAACTAGAGTGCACTCACCTAGAATAAAAACTATATTAACTAGAATGCACTTGGTATCTATAGCCAACCCATCCCTTTTTATTTTTTAATGGGCTATGTTCCATGAGATGAGACTCATTCAAAAAATTCTTTCTTTATATCTTTCTTCATGTAAGGAGGTTTATCACAAGAAATTTCTACCGTAGTGATCCCAAGAGACCATATAGAATTCTTTTGTTGGGCTTCCCATTTTCATTCATAGATGTAGTCCAATATTTACAAATTTAACTATGACACATGTTATCTACTCAAAATGTGAGTAGGCTTGAGATCTCTATAAATGAATTCTAACTTGTGAAGGTAAGTCAAGACCTTCACTACGTCTTTTAATATTGTTGCAACTATAGACTCTTCAAATGATCATCATCAAATGGAAACTTTACTATATTTGGTCAATCTAACCCACACATATGGCATAACTATACATAACCATTTTCACACCATGAAAGATCAATGAGTATTTTTTTAAAACTAGACGTGGTTCCTCCCCTTGTAAAAAATTGACATGTCCACATGTCTAAGGCTAAAAGAAACATTTTAGTTCCTTGTCTTGTAAAATATTGTATTATTTTAACCAATATATTCTAATAACTTAATATTTTACAATCTTAAGACAAAATTTATCCTAGGACATATGGGTAATGGGTCCACAATGCTTTTAAAATAAACATATGTAACATAATGCAATCCTAATGAAAATTTGCATTAAACTAAAAAAATTGGGTAAAATAACCATATATAAATATGAGTTATTTTTCATCTCCCATCAACATAAGAATGTTGTAATGTGGTTATCTCATTGTTTGGATCATGAAGTGAAGATTTACATCCTCTTTGGACCAATATTAGAGATTGTTAAAGCTAACACCTTATATGATGATTATGTAAGGTATTTGGAAAAAAATCATATTTGAAGATACAATATAATTTATTTAATGACATCACTCCATCTAATTATAGAATATAATGATCAAATATTATCTTTAACTGGCACAATAAGTTCTTATTTATAGAATAAATAAGCTTCCATATATAATATAATTATAGTGGTAACATAGGGTGCTCTAATCCATACCTAAGAGTGTTCACAAACACCAAATAGTATGGTTCAAATTATAATTAAATAATATAGTAACACTATTTGAATGGGGCTTAGAATTCCATGCAACAAGTGTAAATATATCATTAGATTAAATAATTTTAACATTTAAAATTAACTATGTACTTAGAGTGCTCCACCATCCAAAATTTATGAAGCCACAAATTTACTAGTCGATTTTACTTGACAAGCAAATTTTCTACAACAACTATCCCTTCAAATTTTATGTTCAAATGATAACCTATGCCAATTTAGCATGACAGATATAAGGATCCACAATATCAATGCTCTAACTTTAACAATATTTAGAAAGAATTTTGAGTAATAGGAAAAAAATGGTTGATAGATGCAAGCTTGACCATGGGGAATATACCACCCTTTAACTAGCCAAAAACACTTAATCTAAAAGAAAATACAAAAGTGAACAAAACTTTTTTAATAAATTTAATTGTTGAAATTAATTAGATTAGATGATAGCATTTAATATATACTTAGGAGTGAATAAAAAACTCTATTTGTATATGAATAATAATATTGAAAAATAGCATATAATAATTATACATCTACAAACAATAAATGACATATTTCAACTAAAATACATAATGTAACTTATTTCAAACAACTATATTTACACTTTGACCACAATCCAACCCAATTCATGTTGCTCCAATCATTCAAACTCATGCCTAGGGAAGACTTGAGCAACATTTAACAACTTTTCTTCTTGTTTTAACATTTGCACTAACAATCACTTTCTTTTGTAATTTACAGTAATGTGGTCTCTTTATGACAACATAATTTGGAAAATAGTAATAAGTTTTGCCAATATATATAACTCTAAAATTGCAGCCCTCTACAACAAATAATAGTCTCAACCTTAAAATCCATAAATTTATTTATTGTTTAATGTACCACAAGATAAAAATGTCATATTGAAGTGTAATCACTACACAACTATAATATCAACTATTAT
>VDFB02165347.1:0-15692 GCA_007258455.2 Sequoia sempervirens | reverse complement strand
TCAAAATCTTGTCTTCAAGTGTCGTGCTTGGCTTGCATAAGTGTTCTAAAAAATGTGAATATTGATCCTTCATTAAGTGGTTAGAAAGCATAAATAACACTATAGGAGTCCTCATAAACTTCCTTTTATTCCAAATGGAACATATAGAGAACTCAATAGTGTCTCTAACCCTTTTAATTCTTAAGAGATTCCATGGATCCCATATTATTATGTATAAACAACTTGGAACATTAAAATATTGATCTCCCCCTTTTGCATGCTCTCCAACATGAAAATAATTTTGTGGTAGCATAAAAAGTGAAAAAAATGAAATATTTCCATACCTTAAGCTACAAGTAGAATGCTCATCCTCATTTTCAAAAATAAACTTCATTGAGAAATATTAAAAAAAAAAAAAAAATTGATCCAAAACCTATGAGTTTAGATTAACCAAAATGTTGTTTTTAAAATAAATTTCATCCATAATATTGCTTTGTAACTCCCTCATTGGATCATAAAGTGACATTACCCTTTCCCTTTTGTCAAACTCTTCACTCTGAACAAGTGGCCCTCTTCCATCATCCTACATCTTAGATACATTCTATTTTTACACAAAAAGAGTTTCCTCTTCACTATTTTCAAAGGGTAACCCATTGACAATATTTAAAACTTTTAAATTATCTTCATAATCAACCTGAAATATTGATCTTGAATTAACTTCATCAAAAGCAACACATTCTTGTTGTGAGATTTCATTTACTGAAATATCTTTTTCAATTAAAAATTCATTACCTTCAACCTTGGATTTTGATTCTTAATCCTTTTGTAGAGACATTTACATTACTTCATGATCCTGGATATCCTCCTTTTGATTATTCTCACTCAAACTTGGGTGTAATTTATAACCTTTTAGTTTCATCATACCTTACATATGAATTATGAAATCATTGTAAGGGACTACATTTCTGAAACCCTCATCTAGATTGTTATGTGGAGCCCTCATAGCAGTTGGATACATAACCAATTCTTCCATGGGATTGGAAGAGTGAGTGAGAGTGGAGTAACCACCTTTAGGAAATAAATTAGATTTAGTGGGATACATCTTTGAAAACCCTCAAGCTGGAAAGATCATAGTTTTGATACTACTATAATATCCCTTGTGAAATATTCCAACTAGATTCTAAGTCCTTTAACAATTTCTGTAGTTAAATTTGCAAACAAGGGAAAACGGCGAAATTGGGTACGCTGAAAATTGCACCAATAAAGCCACAAACACTCCAGATTTTTATTGCAGCAACAAATAAAGTTTCTATAGAAATGTTGGCAACAAAACGGCCTATAAAAAGGAACTTTGGATAGTCTACATATCTTCCCTTACAATATGCATAATTGATACCAATTTGACAACTCAAAATACATCAAAACCCCAATAGATTTGTACCAAAAACTCTCCAGAATTCTAATATAATGATAGAGATAAAATAAAAATATTCTATATCTATTTATAATAGAAAAATAACACACAATAGTGCTACTCATAATAGCAAAACAATAGATTACCAATGCCAAAGAAAACACACCAAAATCCACAATCAAAACCCTACAAAAGCACACAATAAAACTCCTCTGAAAGCACAATTGCAACCCTTGTATGAAGTTGCCTTTGGAGACCTGTAAACCCACTACTTGCAAGTCTGTATCTCCCTAATTCACCAACCTAGAAGATAACTCCTTCAATGATTTCTCAGCCTCTAAAGAAGAAAGCATAACCCTGTAAGATGCATAAAGATCCTTCTTCATGCAAAATGACCAATATTTATAAACTCTTGATCATCTGGAAACTTCTACCAAACATTGGATTCACGTCCAAATATTCCTCCCCAATTTTAGGCACTTACAAAATTCATAAAATGCACTATAACACCTCTAAATTTATCCTTTCATATTATACCACTTACAAGGCATCTTTTGACAACTCAAAATGCAATTTTTGGGGCACTTACATGAGGTGAAAGTGTTATTTTCCAAAAATCAGGACCCACCTGTGTTGGCACCACTAAATATTTAATATTGGTTTGTGGCTTTAGATAAAAATTACACCATGACAATATAATTATTAAATATTATTATATTCCAATGTTGTCCTGGTACCTTCGACTTACTATTTGTGGATAATGGAAACTTACTATTTTAGTAAGTACTCTTTTTAGAGAAAAGGGGACATGGCAGTGTGGTAATCATGGGATCAAAGAAAAGGAAAAGAAAAAATGTAGAAAGCTAATGACACTCGAAGAAATTAAAGAAAATAGAGAATGGAGGCAAAAAGACAAAGGGATAGAAGAGCAATGATTCGTCATATGAAAAATTTGGAAGCATCTAGTTCCATGAATCTTGAAGAGGAAACCATGAAGGGTGAGATGAATGTAGATGATGCAAATGTGGAGATGGTGAATATGGAAGAAAATGCAATTGTGGAGACAAACCCAACTATGCCTTCAACTTCAACTTCAACTTTGAATGATATGGAAATAGCACATATGCAAACAAATTCAAGTATGTCTTCAAAGCCACCTCTCAATGATATGGAAAATCCACCCATTCAAATAATTTATCCAAGTATGTCTTCAAACCCAAGTCTTGATAATATTGATCATAGTTATTTAGATGTAGCTAGATACACTATTGATGATATCAATAATTTTAGTTTTGAAACAATGCAAAAACAAAATAATATTGAAATTTCTTGTATGAATGCAAATGAGAATGAAATTCCTCATATTGATGAAAATGAGAATGAAATCCCTTGTATGTTTGAAAATAAAAAATGAAACCCCTTGCATGAATGAAAATGAAACCACTTGTATGAATGAAAATGGAAATGTTTTTTTTAACAATTGAAAGAGATGTCTTAGATAACCTTCTTGGTAAAATTTCTTGGAGAGAAATGAGAACTCATGGAAATAGCTTATATTAAAAATAAATTAGGATTTCAATGTCAAGTCATGATGCAATTGATGAAAATGTGGAAAATGTGAAATGTGATGAAAAATTAGGCATTTTTGTAAAACCAAAAAATAAAGATGATTCAGTAGAGTGTCATATCTAGTGTTTCCCATGCTATTGATTCTATAGAAAAGAAAATTTGATCTAAAGATAAGAATGCGACACATCGTGCAATAACAATTTCTCTAGTTAATAAATCAACTTCAAATAATTTAAGAATGATAAGTAAGATTAGTAAATATATAAAAGTAAATCCTAAAACTTTGATAAGAGCAACAAAGAAGAGACAGTATTGAAAATGATCTAATTAATCAATGTTGGAGTTTTAGTGGTAGACTCCCAAGGTCAAAAATGAAATTAAATAATGAAATCAAATCTTTAATCAAAAAATATTGGCATGAAAATACAAGAGTATCACCTAATATTAGAAATATTTTAAAATTAAGGGTGGGATAAAAAATCCATGACCCTCATCCAAAGCATCTATTAGATATGACTCAAACTAAATTTAATAATTAAAAAATAGATGATTCAATCTTACCAAATATTAGCATAAGCCAAAGATCATTTGAAAAATGTAAACCTTGGTATGTTAGAATTAATAAACAACGAATCCCTTGTACAACTCATGTACAATTTTGTTATTATTATGATATTTTTTGATATATACATTGTACTTTGCATGCTAACCAAATTATGTAGGACATTTGTGGTATTAATATGCCACCTGAAACAATCAAAGATTTTATAGTAGGTTTGTTTTGGGAACCATCTAATGGAAACTTAGTTATTTAAATGCATGTATTTTTGGACAATGCAATAGATGTGGCAACCTTTCATTATTAGGAGAATGTATGCATGAAAGTAGTTTACATGAATTTGGACAATAATTAGTGGATGTTAAACAAATTAAAAATGTTGAATATTCTTTAAAAGATTGAAGAATTGAATTTTTTTTATAGCTAATCATAGAAAAATTTAGTGTGCATACATTTAATAGAGAATTTTAAGATAAGATTGTACCTAAATATGTTAAACACTCTCAATATGCTTGTTGGATTGATGGTCATTTTCGTACATGTAAAAACACATTTCCAATTGGAACTATACTATTAGTTGTTGATTTTGCAGAAAACTATACTCTTGCTCCATAAGAAGAAATTCAATGCCAATATTATAATTCAATGTAGGTAGCCATATTTGTTCATATTGTATATAGAAATGTAGATGCTAGTACAAAAGATAATCAATTTTTTTTGAGAGAGTACCATTTTTATGTGAGTGACAATCGATTACACTCATCTTATTTTTTTCAATATTTTTTTAATATATTTTATAAAAAATTGTTTGAGAGAGGAATTCAAATGAGAGAACATCTCATATGGTTAGATAATTGCACAACACAATTCAAGAATACTAGAATATTTTATTGGTTATGTAAAGCTCATAAAGAAAATAATATCCAACACATGTGGAGTTTTCTTGAAGCTAGACATGGTAAAGAACATGTTGGAGCAGGTGCATGTGTGAAAAGAGCTCTTGCTAGAGAGCAACTAAAATTTTAGGATACAGTTAAATTTAGAGATGCACGTGGAATTATAGATAGGTGTAATACAAAATTATATACAAGAACAAGTGAGAGCTCAATAATTCAGTGCTTCTTTTGGTTAGTTGAAGAAAATAATATTCTTACTCGACAAGATTGTGAAAAAATTAATGGATCAACAAAATGACATTCATTTAAGAGTTTGAATGCAAACACGTGGACAATAGGGACAAGGTATCTTGCACTTTTTTGTCAATTTTGTAATGCAAGTGATTGGGAGGCATGCAAAAATATAGAATGGGTTAAAGAATGGAAACAAAGAGCCTTAACACCTACATCCACACATGATCAACATGGAATGACAATTGAAGAAGATAATCAAGTGTTTGCATTGGATGATTATGATTGTTTTTTGGACCTTGTATAAGAAGGTACATTAAATTGAATTCAATTTTTTATTATATTATTTTTTAATATATATAATTTTATATGTATACATGTTTATATGTGAATTAAATATATGTCACTCTTTATTGAATTAATTTTTTTTTGTTTGCAGGACATGTGTATGTTATTGTTGCACGTGAGGGGAATGAAGAGGAGACATAGTATTGGTTGGCTAGATGTATTGAGAGAAAATATAAGTTGGTACATCTTATAGTGGATGATGACAACTTTGAGTATCCAACTAGTTCTATGATTGTTGTTAACACTTGGTTTCAAAAATATCTAATAAGAAAGAATGGTTTACCTGCATCTTAAGACTATGAAAGACACAAGAAGATTATACATTACTCACATTTGATCTTGGCAACCAATATAAAACTAGTTAGATAGAAAGGGAGGCCTGCTAATAAAGTGTTATGGACACTTTCAATGGATGATCATGAGAAAATCATAGATGCATTACAAAAAAGAGAGCATGCAGATGGTACAATGAAATAAATAATTATGGGTAAGTATATGGTTTTATATATATATAATTGATAGTCTATATATGGTTAAAAATTTATCACATAACTTAGAGTCAAGGCTCATATGTATCTCCCTTTAATCCATTTTATTATGTTAGTCTTAAGTCATTTCCTAATTGTAGTTTTAAATCATTTTTTGTTTCAGGTCTCCCAAAACTAGATGCATTACAAAAAGAGAGGAAATGCATATATATTACAATGGAATTTGAATCTAGATACATGTAGCTATACAGTTCTATACATTTAATTGATAGTCAAAATATAAAACTAAATAATTAATTGTCATTTTATAAAATGTTTATAATTGATTGCATATCCCCTTAATCCATCCTCTTGCATCCCCCTAATTCACTCTCTTAACTCCCCTTAATCCATCATTGTAGGAACCCTTAGGCCATATCCTCTTATCTACCCTTAATCCATTCTCTTACACCCCTTAAGTCACTCTCTTAAATCCCCTTAAGCCATCCTCTTAGGTCCCCTTAATCCATCCTCTTGCATCCCCTTAACTCATTCTCTCAACTCCCCTTAAGCCATCCTCTTAGGACCCCTTAAGTCATATCCTCCTAGGTACCCCTAAGTCATTCTCTTAAATGCCCTTAAACCATCCTAGTAGGACCCCTCAATTCATTGTCTACCTAATCTCCTCCCCATCATCTCACATAATCCCCCCTCATAGGGTTTAGGATCAAGAGGGTATATGGTATATGGTATAGGGTTGAGGGTTCATCCCTTGGGCTTTATATCCTAGGGTTGAGGGATATGGTTTAGGGTTTAGGGTTGATAAGATTCTTAGAATAACAAATCTAGAATAACAATGGGGTTTATGGTCAAGATGGTATATGGTTTATGGTTGAGGGTTCATCCCATGGGATTTAGGTCCTAGGGTTGAGGGATATGGTTTAGGTTTTAGGGTTGAGGGTTCATCCTATGGAAATTAGGTCCTAGGGTTGATGGATATGGTTTAGGGTTTAGGGTTGACAAGATGCTTAGAATAAAAAATATATTATGGCTTAAGGGTTAAGGGTTCATCTTTTAGGCCTTAGGTCCTAGGGTTGAGGGATATGGTTTAGGGTTTAGGATTTAGGGTTTACAAGATGATTAGAATAACAAATATATTATGGGTTGAGGGTTAAGGGTTCATCCCCTGGACTTTAGGTCATAGGGTTGATGGATAGGATTTAGGGTTTCGGATTTAGGGTTGACAAGATGCTTAGAATAAAAAATATATTATGGGTTGATGGTTAAGGGTTCATCCCCTAGCTTTTCGGTCCTAGGATTGAGGGATATGGTTTAGGGTTTAGGGTTGACAAGTAGCTTAGAATAACAAATCTATTATGGGTTAAAGGTTAAATGTTCATACCCTAGGCTTTAGGTCCTAGAGTTGAGGTATATACTTAGGGTTTAGGGTTTAGGGTTGACAAGATGCTTAGAATAAAAAATCTATTATGCATTGATGGTTAAGGGTTCATTCCCTAGGCTTGAGGTCCTAGGGTTGAGGGATAGGGTTTAGGGTTTAGGATTTAGGGTTGACAAGATGCTTATAATAAAAAAATATATTGTGGGTTGAGGGTTAAGGGTTCATCCACTTGGCTTTAGGTAGTAGGATTGATGGATATGGTTACGGTTTAGGGTTGACAAGATGCTTAGAATAGAAAATCTATTATGGGTTGAGGGTTAAGGGTTCCTACCCTAGGCTTTAGGTCCTAGGATTGAGGGATATGGTTTAGGGTTTAGGGTTGACAAGAAGCTTAGAATAAAAAATATATTTTGGGTTAAGGGTTAAAGGTTTTCCCCTTAGGTTTTAGGTCTTAGGGTTGAGGGATATACTTTAGGGTTTAGGGTTAAGCATTGAAAATATGCTTGCAATAACAAATCTATTATTGGTTGAGGGTTAAGGGTTCATCCGGGCCTAGGCTTTCGGTCCTAGGGCTGAGGGATAGTGCTTAGAGTTTAGGATTTAGGGTTGAAAAAATGCTTAGAATAAAAAATATATTATGGGTTGAGGGTTAAGGCTTCATCCCCTAGGATTTAGGTAATAGGATTGAGGGATATGGTTTAGGGTTTAGGGTTTAGCATTTAGGGTTGACAAGATGCTTAGAATAACAAATCTATTATGGGTTGAGCATTAAGAGTTCATCACCTAGGCTTTACATCCTAGGATTGAGGGATATAGTTTAGGGTTTAGTGTTGACAAGAACCTTAGAATAACAAATATATTATGGGTTAAGGGTTAAAGGTTCATACCCTAGGCTTTAGGTCCTAGGATTGAGGGATATACTTTAGGGTTTAAGGCTAATAGGATGCTTAGAAAAAAAAGTCTATTATGGGTTCAAGGTTAAGGGTTCATCCCTTAGGTCCTAAGGTTGAGGGACAGGGTTTAGGGTTTGGGATTTAGAGTTCACAAGATGCTTAAAGTAACAAATATTTTATGGGTTGAGGGTTAAGGGTTCATCCCATAGGCTTTAGGTCCTAGGATTGAGGGATGTGGTTTAGGGTTTAGGGTTGAAAAGATGACTAGAATAACAAATCTATTGTGGGTTGAGGGTTAAGGGTTCATACCCTAGGATTTAGGTTCTAGGATTGAGGGATATGGTTTAGCGTTTAAGGTTGACAAGAAGCTTAGAATAAGAAATATTTTATGGGTTAAGGATTAAAGATTTGTCCCCTAGGCTTTAGGTCTTTGGGTTGAGGGATACAATTTAAGGTTTAGGGTTTAGCATTGACAATATGCTTAGAATAACAAATATATTATGGTTTGAGGGTTAATGGTTCATCCCCTAGGCTTTAGGTCATAGGGTTGAGGGATAGGGTTTAGGGTTTAAGATTTAGGGTTGAAAAGATGCTTAGAGTAGAAAATATATTATGGGTTGAGGGTTAAGGGTTCATCCCCTAGACTTTAGGTCCTTGGATTGAGGGATATTATTTAGGGTTTAGGGTTGACAAGATGCTTATAATAACAAATCTATTATGGGTTGAGGGTGATATTATTTAGGGTTTAGGGTTGACAAGATGCTTATAATAACAAATCTATTATGGGTTGAGGGTTAAGGGTGCATCTCTTAGGCTTTAGATCCTAGGATTGAGGGATATGGTCTATGGTTTAGGTTTTAGGGTTTAGGGTTTACAATAATCTTAGAATAACAAAACTATTATGGGTTAAGGGTTAAAGGTTCATCGCCTAGGCTTTAGGTCCTAGGGTTGAGGGATATACTTTAGGGTTTAGGGTTTATGTTTGACAAGATGCTTAGAGTAATAGATCTATTACGGGTTGAGGTTTAAGGGTTCATCCTATAGGATTTAGGTCCTAGTGTTGAGGGATAGGGTTTAGGGTTTAGGATTTAGGGTTGAAAATATGCTTTGAATAATAAATCTATTATGGTTTGGGGGTTAATGGTTCATCCTCTAGGCCTTAGGTCCTAGGATTGAGGGATATGGTTTAGGGTTGACAAGATGCTTAGAATAACAAATCTATTATGGGTTGAGGGTTAAGGGTTCATCCCCTAGGCTTTAGGTCCTAGGATTGAGGGATATGGTTTAGGGTTTAGGGTTGACAATATGCTTACAATAAAAAATATATTATGGTTTAAGGGTAAAGGGTTCATGCCCTAGGCTTTAGGTACTAGGGTTGAGGGATAGGGTTTAGGGTTGACAACATTCTTAGAATAAAAAATCTATTATGGGTTGGGGGTTGGGGGTTCATCCCCTAGGCTTTAGGTTCTAGGGTTCAAGTATAGGGTTTAGGGTTTAGGGTTGAAAAAATACTTATAATAATAAATCTATTATGGGTTAAGGGTTAAGGGTTCATCCCTTAGGCTATAGGTCCTAGGATTGATGGATATACTTTAGGGTTTAGGGTATAGAGTTGAAAAGATGCTTAGAATAAAAAATATATTACAGATTGAGGGTTAAGGGTTTGTCCCCTAGGGTTTAGGTCTTAGGATTTAGGGATATGGTTTAGGGTTGACAAGATGCTTAAATCTTTATCTTAAATCCAATATTTAGGGTCCTAAATCCATCCTCTTGCATCTCCTTAAGTCATTAGATTTTAACTCCCCTTAAGCCATCCTATTAGGACCCATTAAGCCATATCCTCTTAGGTCACCTTAATCCACCCTCTTGCATCCCCTTAAGTCATTCTCTTAACTTCTCTTAAGCCATCCTCTTAGGACCCCTTAAGTGATATCCTCTTAGGTCCTCTTAATCCATCCTCTTGCATCCCCTCAAGTCATTCTTTTAACTCTCTTTAAGCCATCCTTTTAGGACCTGTTAATCCATATCCTCTTGGGTCCCCTTAATCTATCCTCTTGCATCCTCTTAATTCATTCTATTAACTATCCTTAAGCCATCCTCTTAGGACCCCTTTAAGCCATATCCTCTTGGGTCCCCTTAAGTCATCCTAGATTGTGTACCCTTAAATCCATTTGTTGAGAATACCCTTAAGTAATTTCCTAATTATATTTAATCATTTTTGTTTCAGGTCTCCCACAACTAGATGACATTGGTGGCTAGTACTTGTGCATAGAAAAAATCATGACAATTAATATAGAAGATAAATTTTCCTATAGGAGACATCATTTGAATTTGTAAGGAATTTCGAACATCCAATTTTCTAACTTTTAGTAAATTATTCTTTTCTCGCATGAATTAGAGTTAAATGACTCATAAAACATATAGTTACTTCACTTACATTAAATATTTTTGCAAGTTCCCATCAAGTCGATCTACCATGATTATCACTTGTATAGGAGAAAATTTGCACCCCTTGTGTAAATTCCCCATTTGCATCCCTCCACCTTAGAAATTAGACCCAAATGATAAAATCCACATCACCCATCCGAAATGCATCCACTTTACACCTATTTCTTGTGTCAGTGGGGGAATATTTGTTGGGGATGCGAGCGCGACCCATAGACATTTGCATGGTGCATTGTAATCCCTGACAGATTCCTACCTCTGGTGTCCACATGGAGGTTACGCTCTCCATTGGGCAGGCATGGCATACCTCAGGTGACCATGCGGCGAAATGAAACCAACCACTCGTTGTTCCGCTGGAGTACCGCAGCACCAGCTGCGAAAGCTGCGTGGCACCTTCAGTTCAATCCTCAATCTATCTCCTTCCTGTATTTGTCCTTGAGAGCCTTTGGGTGGAGGTGGTATTTCTTCACTTTCCTTTCTTATTGTGGTTTGATAGAGTATCATTGTATCTTTTGTAGTGTTCGATATTCTTCTTTCCTTTATCACACTTTTTACTTTGTGGCTTTTCTGGCTATTCGTGGAGGTGGAAACACCAAAGCAGGGGTTTGACTGAGGTAAACCCCTATACAACCAAACATTTTTCCCTCTCTTTGTTGTGTGTAGGTGGATGTGTGTGTGGAGATTTATGGAAAACTAGAGCCTCAGTGAGTTGATTTTTGTCACCCTTACTTTCATCTACCTTTACCATTTATATAGTTATTTCTCGTATTTTATCATTTTGTTCATTTTGTTAAAATTAGTTAGCTAGAAAGTTAGTAGGTTTTCTCTATTTATGTACTATTTTCATGCTTTCTGGTCATATGGATTCCAACACACCAGAGAGATGCCATCGCACCATGCTGTCATCCCAGACCCATACTATTGTCCTTGGGAAGAGAGCTATCTAAGGTGTAGTTTGGATTCTAGAAACCAGATCGTCTAGCCCCATTCAGGTTCTCGGATTAAGAGAGTGACAATAGTACTTGAGATTTCTCTTCATTCTCTATCCTTGAACTAAAATACCCATTGGCTTGAGGTAAGATAGGGCAACCCTATGCTCTTAGCTCTCTGTGACCTGGAGCCTTGGTGTGGTTCGTCCCCCTACCTTAAATTTTTGGTGAACTCGACATGAACCATTTTGGTTCCATTTAACGATACTAAAGGGTCCTTTCCTCTTATCCTAGGAGTGTTGTAGGTGTAAGTGTTGTGAGGTATTTTTCCTTGCAACCCAACCTATGACCCCTAGTGGTGTAGTTGGAAGGTTCTATAGGTATTGTGAAACAAAACCTTAGTTGGGTCACTATCTAATTGCAAAACCTTTGGGGGCTCTATGAAAGTCTCATCTAGTGTATGTGATGGCTTCCTTTTTGCATCTACCCATTCCATCTATGTAGCCTACAAGTAGCTCTCCTAGTATAACTTTCACCTTGTATGACCTGTCGATTGGTTATAACAGAGAGCCATCTCCTCTATACATCCCCGTGTGAATCAATGGGAACACTATTATAGGTGTTCTTGTTGACCCGACGTGTCAGGTGAATATGATTACTAAGGAGATTATGTTGATAAATTTCCTACACAAAGATGGGTATGATGCACCTGAAAGTAGCATCAGTACAGCTAATAGACTTTTTGTACCTCCCCTTGGTTGCATCACCTTGTCCATTTTAGTTGGATCTAAGTCAATAAACTTACTCTTTGACATAATCCCAAGGTTTGAACTCTTAAGAGTGAAACTAGGTATCCCCTCATTAGTCATTATGAATGAAGTTCCCTTGGTGGTGCATTAATTTTTGAAATTCATCCATGAGGGTTCAATGCACCTAATCCATGACACAGGCTATAAACTATCAGTTACGTGTGGTAGCTATTTTTTAGATCACTTTTGGCCTACACCCGTTGGTTCACTTCTGCCAAGGAAGAACCTCTTGTACCAAACCTACGTGAAGTACTAGAAGGGGTGATTAATGTCTAAGATATGATACCCTCCATTTCCCTATGTTGTCTCACATAGGGCCTGATTGAAAGTTGACAGTGATGCCACCTTGGCTCGGAGAAGGGAGGAAGAGAAGCATGCTTGAGGTTATTCTTCCTCCTCTTCCATTGTTCCACATGTTGCTTTCTCTCACCCTACTACAACATCATCAGATTATTCTCCTAAGCGATTGATAGAGAATCTGACGGTGCCTACTTGGCGAGAGCCTAAGCATCTAATGTTTGAAGTTCTCATTCTACCCACAGTGCCTCGACCCATTTGGTATGGTAAGGGGAAGGCTCCTTGTGGAGAGTCCTCTATGTATCAACCTTTGTGACCTCCTACCACTCCTACTCCCAAGGTAGTGAATGGGAAGAGACACTGAGGTGTTAGAGCTGACTCCCCCACTGTTGCTCCAACCTCCTCTAAGTCTCTCTCTCATTCTCATTTCTATGATTCTCTCCCTCCACCGGAAATGACTATGATGGACACTCTGATGGCCGAGCAGGAGCCTTCTATCCCACCTCAGCTCCAGGTCTCTATCTCCCAGAGTTGCAGGAACCACCTTGCATGCGAATGCAAGCGTCAGTGAAAGGATCTGGTGACTAAGTAGGCTACTTTGTAGATGAAGGAAGGAGGGTCAACCACCCCTATTTCAGGGCCTGCTATTATTTCCTCCTCTCCCATCCCTTCTGCTTCAATTCAGTCAGCCTTAGTGTTGCTTTTGACTACTACTACGGGCATAAACACCCCTGACCCTAAAAAGGTGTAGGTGTTTATTTCTCCTTCGATCGAGCCCCCTCTCTTGATGTCCCTTTTAGACATCCCACCATTCTTAAAGACCATGGACATGTCGAACACCTTGGTGGTGTCTGCCATATTTTTCTCCTCCCCCTTCGTGCCTTCTGCCTCATCTATGGGGAACTCGCATCCTCCGACAAAGCAGAAGATGGAGGTTGGCCCCTCCAGCAATGGGAGATGAAAGAGGAGTTCACCTTCTTTAGAGGGTGGTTCTATGCTAGCATGTGTCATCCTAGTGACAAAGGAAGTTCTGATCTCCCCTGAGTTTGTGACTGCTCCCAAATCACTTAGTGAGCCTAGTAGTGAGTCTTGAGCACTGCCTCCCTCGTCCATTGATGTAACACATGGAACTCTAGTGAACTACATGTTTAACTCTTTGGACAAGGTCTCAACCCTGTCATTGATCTTTCCAAAGTCACTAACCTTTGCTCCACAAGAACCAAGTGGAGAAGACCTCGTGGGGCCTTCTTCCTTGGCCTTTGTTGTAGGAGGGTTAGAGGGTTCCCCCCTCGACATTCCTCCCTTGTAGGATCATCCGCATTCCCCGTATAATGATCTAGATTGGGAGACTGATGACCTCTTGGCTAATGAGTGTTAAGGGGATACCTCTTCTTTATCTATAGTGTAGAGAGTGTGTGTGTGTGTGTGTTTTTGCTCCCCCATGCTTGCATTATGTGGTCCTGGATGACCCTTGTCACCCTCATAGGTGGTTAGATATAGGAGTGATTATGTGTCATAAAACTTCCTCCATTTGTGGTATCAGTCTTCCTCTGTTATGTGTATTTTTTTTTGACAATTAGGGATGATGCAAAGTGTTGTGGCATTTAGGCCTCCATTCCATTTTGATCCAATTTTTTAAATTTTAACTTTTCTTCTCATGCATTCTTCATATGGTTTGATATAGTAGGGGGTTGATGACAATTCATTAAATATACTATTATTATACTTATTTATGACTAGATCTGACCCCAAAATATCAGATCGCCCCTATGTCCCTTCTTCGTGATGTTATTGTTTCTCTTTCGCTCTTTTATCTTTCTCTCTTCTTTGCTTGATTCATGATGTTGTGGTGCCTATGTGTTTTCCCTCGTGTGTGTGATAACATTACCACGATGACATCTCACTATGTTTCATGAGCCACAACAACACTTCTTCATTTTTTCTTTTCTCTCCTTAGGATGTCACGTGTCTCTACATTCAACACACACCATCCTAAGGGGGGTCTATCATGTCAACTTTTATTTTCTAAAAATGCATTTGTAACCAATGAATCTTTTCTCAAAAATATTTGCAAACTCTTCAAAAATTGCATTCTCAACTTGGACTCCTAGCGGAACATGTTTCCTTCGTCATGGGTTCATAAAGAAATAACTTGAAAAAATTTCCTCTGAGGAGGGTGCGGCTTTTCCTGCGGGAGAAGCCTCGACCTTCCCCTCGCAAGGGGGAATTTCATTCCTTTCGAATTCCTTGATGAAGTGAACATCTTTCGAAAGGATTCCTTGATGTTGAATTGATTTGTGAAAAATAATTTCTTACTTTCAAACAACGCATCCCTTGAGTGGGCATCTTTTCTTTTGAATGGTTCCTGAGGGAGCCCTTTGAAATATCTTCATTTTTTCACTATCTACATGACTATCTACTTGTTTTCCTATGTGGCTACTTTTTGTTTTCGAACATGTTTTATTTGTAGATTAACATGTCACTTTATACGTGCACTTGTGAAGCCACTTTCCAATCTGAATCCATGGAGTCCCCTTACACTGGGCTTCCTTCAGGAGAGAGTACCTAGGGGGCACCTTCTTTGCAGGTCCAAGGGCCTGTGAAGTGCTTGCATCCTGCGAGATTTTTCCATCATTAGTCTATGGGTTTTCAGTGTACTTTGTTCAACTTTGTAGTTCTGAGGAGCTACAGAGTCCTTGGTTCAAACCTCCTTGGAAGAGAGTGTGCTCACTAAAGTGGGGGAAAAATGTATAGGAGAAAATTTGCACCCCTTGTGTAAATTCCCCTTTTACATCCCTCCACCTTAGAAAATCAAACCCGGATGAGAAATTCCACATCACCCATCCAAAATGCATCCACTTGGTGCCTATTCTTTGTGTCAGTGGGGGAATATTTGTTAGGGACATGAACACGGCATGCAGATGTCTGTGCGGCATGCTATCATCCTTGACAGATTCCTACCTCTAGTGTCTGCAGGGATGTTACGTTCTCCGTTGGGCATGAAGAGTAGCGCCTCTATCTCAACCAACCAGCCTGAAAATGACTCTTTCCCTCCTTATTCCACTTCAAATTCCTACCTTTCAACTTCACTTCATCTTCTTAACAATTCTTGATCTTTTCAGCAATCTATCACATTCTCTTGAGCACTTTCCTAACATTCCATTGAGCATTATAGTAGTTGGTTACTCCATCAACTTCATTTTGTATGTGTTGTGCTCCCATAGAAGCTGTGAGTTTGGAGTCTTGCGAGACCTCCCTTTGTCACTACTATGGTTGTGTTGACTTTTCCAATCTTGTTGTCTTGCATTCTCCCTTCATTCACCTTGAGAGCCTTTGGGTGGAGGTGGTATTGATTCACTTTCCTTTCTTATTGTGGTTTGATAGAGTAGCATTGCATCTTTTGTAGTGTTCGATATTCTTCTTTCCTTTATCACATTTTCTACTTCATGGCTTTCTT
>VDFB02165346.1:0-36998 GCA_007258455.2 Sequoia sempervirens | reverse complement strand
AGAACGGAGCCGCAAAATTGCCAAGCCCTGAAATAGAATGTGGATTTATGGAGAATGTTTGAAAATGTTGGTATGGTTTCATTCTTCCAATCCTTGAAGGGATACAACAAAAACCTAACGAAAAATTTTACCAACTCCTGGAGGAAGGGTAATGTTACCATTGGAGCAGTGAAGTTTGAGGTAACGACTAGATTCATTGCAAAAGCAATGAGGCTACAAAATCAAGGGATTAAAGTTGATAAGAAAAGTGGGGCAGACTACTAGAGGTTTGTTGACAAATTCCTACATGAAGGGGAGAATCTCAAAAGATTTCAGAATGGGTGTGCAAGATTGGAACTCTCTCCTCCCTTTTCTTTGGTTAGCCTATTTTTTATGCAATACTTTACTCTTGAAGGAAGGTATATGTCGGTACATCTGTACCATTTTCTCCTGCTTAACCACATTCGGCATGGTGAGAGAGTCAATTTTCCATTTTATTTGTTGTCCTCCCTGCAACTCAATATTGAGAAGGTATTTTTTTGTCCTTTTATTTTAATCTCTTAGACTACTATGTTATTATAGCTATGATATGGTGGAATACCACCTAGGACACTATGGACTTAATTAACGGTTTATGTAGATCTAAGCATGCTTCTAGAAACTTACTATTTTTTATTAGTACTGGTTGGACTATGGTTACTATGTTAAAAGTTCGCCTGCAAGCTAATACTGTTGTTTTTTTTGGTTTGTTGGTGGTGTTGTTTCCCACCTTTTTTATTTCCTTTTTGTTTTTTTTTTGTAACGATGGGATCAGGGCCCTTCTCTGCTTATCTAATCAAAAATAATTATTTATAGTTTAATTTTTTGTATACTATGTGTTGATAATTTTTTAGTTTTTATTTATATTTATGTTTATATTATTATTATATGAGACTTTATAATAGATTGCATATAAATATAATTAATTTTTTATTAAATAAATACATCAATATAAAATATAAGATTATTTATAAAAAATGGACACTATTTTACTATTTTTGTTATTGTCTTAAATACATGTGATTATTTTAACAAATTAATGTTTATTAGAAACACTCTAAAACCCTCGTCAAAATCTTGGTTTCAAGCTATAGCTTGCCAAATTGGAGAAGTGAAAGGTCAATACCAGCGAGGAAGAGTTTGAAGGAGTGGCAATGAAAGTAACAATCTAACATAGATGGGCAAAATATATTTTTTCCCACTTGTTCTTTTCCTTGTTGAGATTTGACTGTCAAGTTGATGGGATTTGACTGTTGAGTTAATATGTGTTAGATTGCATTCAATGGAAATAACCACTCCATGCCATTATGATCCTCTAAACATAAATGCCCCTTGCCACTGCCATCCTCTAAATATCTCATTGAAGGATTAAATGCTCCTTGCCACCGCCATCCTCTAAATATAATAGGAAATTTGAAAATGGAGTTTGAATGCCAAGATTTACTGTAACACTGTTGAATGCACTTCTGGGGTATTTTAGTACCCATTTGTTTTTCTTTTCCTCAAGAATTTAGTACTCATTTGTTGTTATTTTCCTCGATATGCTCTATGTTGGTTTATTTTTGTGATGCTATAGATGTTGGATGTAGGGAGAATCAAACCCATGACCATTAGGTCACTTTTTAAAAGAAGAATGAATCCACACATCTATTTAGTTGGAAATACCCTAGTTGATATTTAGTCAAAATGTAGAAGAATCCATAGGGTACTTGAATTGTTCGAAAATATGAATCAAAGAGATGTGATCTCATGGACATAAATTATTTCAGGATATGCACATTCAATTTTTTTTAGAGAATGCAAGTGATAGGTGTAAAGCTAAATTCCACAACCAATGCTAGCATACTTCTAGACTATGCCAAAACAAGAGCTCTTTAACATGGTATGAGCATCCATCAAATCATAATGGAAAGGGGGAATTTTTTAGATGTTGTAGTTGCAAAATTCTTAGTATATATTTGTGCAAAATGTGGAAGTATACACAAGGCATAGGGGCTATTTGACATGATGCGTTAAAATAATTTGGTTTCATGTATTGAAATTATTGCACGATATTCACAAAATGGTGTCCTTGGTGAGGTTATAAGGCTTTTCAAAGAAACACCTAATAAAAATGTGGTCTTATGGATTAAAACAATTTCAAGATATGCACAAAATGGGTTTTGTTGAAAGGTCCTTTGAAACTTTTAAGCAAATGCAAATGGTAGGGGTAAAGCCAAAGTAAACAACATTTTCCATAATCCTCTTAGCCTATGCTAATATGGGATATTTAGGATAGGGAATGAACATCCACCAAATCCTAATTGAGGATACATATTTTTCAGACATCGTAGTTGTGAATGTCATGATAGTCTTGTATGCAAAATGTGGAAGCATACACAAGGCATGCGAACTATTTAACAAAATGCCTCAAAGAGAAAATGCCTCAAAATGCATTTGGCAAGAGTAAATCTAGACTCCACAAGCTTTGGTAGCATTCTCCCAACTTGTGCTAAAATTAGGACTTTATAACACTGCATGGACATCCATCAAAGCATAATCAATTGGGGATAGTGGTTCGATGTAGTTACAAGTGCCTTGCTAGACATATATAAAAAATTTAAAATGTATGGACAAGGAAATTGCGTTGTTTGACTAAATACCTCAAAGAGATGTTGTCTCAATTTAAAATTAGTGTCTTCATTTTATTTCTATGACTGCTATAAAATTTGTTGTATTGATGCACTTTGGTTGTAAGAGAGATTCCAAGTAGGTTTATTATTTTTCTTTGTTTTCTCAAAGTATTATTTCAAGAAAGGGGTTGTTTGTTACTGAATAGAAAAATGTGTACCATGATGTTTTTGGGTATGTTGTTATTGCTAGTGGTTCATTCTCTTGCAGCCACCAACATTATAGATCAAGAAGCTATACTACAATTCTAGTATTTCATTAAAGAATACTTAATACTTTGCACTTATATCATTTTCCTATGAAGCCATTGAATCCTCCTCTTTGTCCAAATTTTCCCCTAAAGTTAGGCCTTCTTCCTCTAAAATCCCCTCTTGAACTTGGTTCTTGTTCTTGTGAGAAGCTTGACTCACCTTGATCTCTTTGTGACTGTTATCTATCAACATATGAACCTCTACCTCTGAAATTCATTCCTCTACCTCTGTTCTACTTTTCTTGCTTCATATTCAACTTCTCCTCAACCTTTAGGGCCAACTGATAACACTCTTCAATTGTCCTAAGGCTTGTAAGGATCAACTCATCTTGCAAGCTATACTTCAATCCATTAAGGTATCTTGCATCCTTGTCAGTATCATCCTCTATGTTTCCTAATCTGATGCTCAGCTTATAAAATTCTTCAGTGTACTCTTTCACTCCTATATCCTTTTGTTTCAAGTTCTACAACTTCCTATATAACTAAGTCATGTAATCACCAAGCAATAATTTTCCCTTCAACTTGGCAATCATCCTATCCCAAGAAGTAATCTTGGATTTTCCTTTCTTTTTCCTTTCTTCCTGAACATAATCCCACCACAGGGATGCATGACCTTTCAACTTGGTCCTGACCAACATTACTTCGTACTCTTCAAGTACTTCCTCCAATTCAAAGCATTTTTCCAACTCCCCTATCCAATCAAGGAGTTCTTCACCATTCAAACTAATTATATATACTGTAAGTTCCACCTTCACCTTAGTTCCTTCACCCTTGAATACCTACAACAATCTTTCCATCCTCAAATCATCGACATCCCTCTCTTCTTTAGGTTCATCTTGAGTTGCTTCATTCATCACTTCTTCTTGGTCACCCATATCCCCTGTAACCACTCATGTTCTTTGGTTAGCTTCCAATGCACTGAGTCTTGCATCGAGACTAACTCTCATCTCCCTCATTTCTCTAACAAGGGCTTCTCCCAATTGTGTGGCTATTATTTATGCCACTCTTTCAACATTCCTTGGAGGCATCTTTCTTTTTCCTGCTTATCCCTTATATTAACTTTCTTGCTTAATTTGGATCTAATACCAATAATGATGCAAAGGGAATATAGCTTTGAGAATAATGGACTCTCAAGAATAAGGAAATTTGGTTCTTACAACATTCTACATAATATTACTCTGATCTTTCAATAGTGACAATAAACAATACCCTATCAACTATCCTACAAGCTTATCCTCCCAAGTTCAAACTCTCAAAAGTACTCAACATTATTTTTTTTTGGAATGTTAGGCTCTTAAACACAGCTTGGGTACACTCCACAAGCCTCATTCAAACCCCACCTATCTATGGCTAACTCAAAACACTGCATTTTTCATAAAACCCTAATAAGGCTAGGGTTTATGATAGTCCTAATGCAAGTAAACACACACATACTCCTATAAAACACACAAACAATGGATTTACCACTTCTCCTTTGGTGGAAACGTGCACAAGGGCTTGTAGAAGGTTTATAGAAAATTTCATCAAATTCCAATAGTTAAAATTTGAGATATGAAATTTTCTTGCTCATTGAAAACCTTAGGTCTGAGATAGTACAACTAACAGTGTTTTCACAATATCTCACTTAAAACATAATGAAATCACACCAAACCAAAAAAAATAGGTTCTAAAAACAAACTCCATCTTCCCATGCAGATTTAGACCTAACATCATGCCATACATAGTCATACCAATATGTTCTTAAATTGTTTTCACATAAAAACTGTCATAAAATTGACAAAAATAGGGTATCCTTATGAATTCTTGCTCCCACCTTCTTGGAGCGTGTATATTCATTGCTTCAACATGAAAGAACTCTACAAAATAGTTACAACTTGAGCACATGTCTTTTTCCTTCAAAAGTCGTAATGTCTATATGACTAAATTTGTCAATTATGCCCTTTTTGCAACTTTTCAACAATGACATGTAAAAAAAACATCAAAAAGGAACCTAATAAGTAAAACCATTGTTTTCTAGACCTTATTGGACCTAGAAAACCAAAAAATTAGGCTGAGGAAAAAACCTCAAACCTTCACAAGCCAAAAATCACCTAGGAATTCAAATTTGCACTTTTGGTGGGAAAATCATAATTTGAATTTATAAGCCTGCTTAAACTATCCAAACCATTGGAGATGAACCCCATGGACCTCCTAAGACCTACACAACTCAATTTAAGACTCTTGGCATCAAACTAAAGCATAAAAACATCATGAAATTGATTCTCCTACATCAGAGAGATATAGAGGAAGATAGAGACATAGATAGAGATGAAGATGGAGATGAAGGTGAAGATGGAGAAAGGTGAGAAAGAGGGGCAATGATATAGGGGCATCATCTCCTTCTCAATTATGGTTTTGTTTCTTTCTGGAAGTTTGGTAGTTTTAGTTTTGTTAATTTTTGTTTTAGTTATGTTTCTTAATATATTGTAATGCTTCATGGTCAATTCTCTTGACAAATCAGTTAGCAATTTGTTGTTGTAACTATTGATGAATCAATAGTTGGAAGGCAACGAGTATGTGAAGAGAATGGATGTTGGAATAGGGGTTGGATGCAGTAGAAGAATAGGGGTTTGGGATATTGAGAGACAACTGATATTTGAAGGAAGGAGTCACTCAAAAGTCGGTGACATTGTTGGCTGAAGAAGAGTCGAAGATATTTGGATGTTGGTGACATTGTTTGTAATCAGGCCGATCATTGAGGCCATATATGCGTACTTTGAATGCCCCTATTTAATATGAATGTAATTGTTGTTTCCAAGACTAAATTTCTTGTAACCATTAGAAGTCATTGGAAAATATAATATGCACTTATGTTCTTCCTGTCATTGATTGTGTAGGATCAAGTTCTTGACTGTTGTTTTAATTTTAATCCTAAATTTCCATAAACTTGTGTGGGACTACTAGGCTTGAGATCTCTGTGAATCTGAAAGGTACTCTGTGATTAGCAAGACTTGTCATTAGAAGAGATAGGAGAGACGAAGAGGGAAAGGGAGAAATAGAGATAGAATAAGAGAGGAGGAGATCGAGAGGTATAAAGATAAATATGTAGGAAGTGATTTATAGAGGGGTAGAGAGAGGGATATAGAGAGAGAGCGCTAAGGAAAGATGGAGAGATAGAGTGAATAAGAGAGAGAGAGATATATATATATAGAGAGAGAGAGAGAGGGGAGAGATAGAGAGAGGAGAGATAAATAGAGATAGAGAGGGAGGGGAGAAACAAGAAGTGTGTGTGTGAAATATTATTATATAATAAAATTAATATACTATATACTATATATTATATCATAAATATTTATATAAAATATAATATAATAAGATAATATATTAATAACATATAAGAAATGAGAATCAAACATTGAGAGAAGTAGTTGGGAGGTTAGTTTGATTATAAAATCCCAAATTAAGGAAAACATTGAGGCTGGAAGATACAACTTCTCCAAAACCTGGCCTAACTACAAAGAAATGAGGATCAAATAGAATTGGGGAATAAGGAAGGACCTAACCAAACTCAATTGGTCAAAGATGCTTAAAAGAATGGATACTGTGTGGAGCCCTCCGTAGGAAAATTGGATAAAATGTAATTTTGATAGGTGCTCAAAAGGCAACCCAGGACAAGCTAGAGCAAGGGGTTTGGTTAGAAACCACAAAGGTGACTATATTGTGGGCTTTGGACTGAACATGGGAATTTACTCTAACAATAAATCCGAAGCTATGGCTGCTCTTGGGGGTTTCAATACTCTAAAGGAGTTGGGGTACAAAAATTTCATATTAGAAGGGGACTCAAAGCTAATTGTGGATATTTTAAATGAAGAAGTTGTGCCACCATGGGAATTAAAAAATATAATAGATAGATGCAATGTCATTAAGAAGTATTTCAATAACTGTAAGGTGAAACATGTTTATAGGGAAGGAAATAAAGCTACAGATTGTGCTACCACTATGGCATTGAGTTGTAGGGGATGGACACATTGGACAAGTGGTAACATGGCAAAGTCTCTAAGAGAGTTAATCCTTAGCGAAAAATTTGAGAATGAATATCATATGCAGAAATGATAGGTTGGTTTTAGGCAGAATAAATGAGTACCAAGTGGTGCCTTTTCACCTTCCATGTAATGATGGCATTTGGAGTACGGGTTTGTATAGTATGATATCAAATGGAGGTAATCTTAATAATTTCCCTTTAAAGAAGGTGACCAAAAATCACATGAATTTAATAAATTTGCTAAGGGCGGTCATTTCTATGCGTGTCAAAATGCATTGTGTCAGCAATCCTCGTATCTCTAAGATGGAGAAAGGTGTGAATTTTAATAGGGATTTAATTCCTTGTAAGTTTAATGATGAGGCTTGCACTTTGGGAAACATGCAACTGGCTTTCTCAATAAGAAACTTCTCGATTCAAAACATTGTATTTGCTCTGTGTATTATTTGGTGAAAGAGTGTTTGTGGTATTCCAGGAAAGAAGCAGATTGTGGGTGTGATTATGAAGAAAAGTTTGTCTCACCAAAAGAATTTATAGAGTAAAATGGGAGGACCAAGGAAGAGAACAAAGCCCCCAAATTGTCAAGCATTGAAATAGAATGTGGATTTATGGAGGATGTTTGAGAATACCAGAATGGTTTCATTCTTCAAATCCCTAAAAGTATATAATGAAAACATTATGGATAAATATACGAACTCCTAGAAGAAGGGTTTTGTCACCATTGGCGTGGTGAAATTTGAGGTAACCACTTCTTTCATTGCTAAAGCTATGGTTTTGTAGAATAATGGGTTGAAAGTGGCAAAGAAAAGTGGGGTAGATTACCAAAGATTTTTTGACAAGTTCTTGCATGATGGGGAAAATCTCAAGAGATTTCAAAATGGGTATGCTAGACTGGAACTTCCTTCTCCTTTTGCTTTATTTAGTCTATTTGTAATGAGATACTTTACTCTCGAGGGTAGGTATATGTCAGTACATGTGTACCATTTCCCTCTGCTTAACCATATCTGCCATCGCGAGAGAATCAATTTTCCCTTCTATCTATTGTCCTCCCTGCAACTTACTATCGAAAAAGGTGCTAGTCCTCCTCTTCACCAATGCCTTATACTTACCCTGTATAAGTATGCCCTGGCTCTGAATCCTCATGGAAACCCCATTGTTGGCCGAAATATGAACCTTGACCATTTTGAAGAAAATAATGAAGAACAACCTGATGAGGAAAACCCCGTTGTTGTTGAAATTCCAATGGAGGAACCTATCCCTTGCCATCCCCTTGCAATTGTTGCTAGACGTGTGATTATTTATTCTAAAATTAATTCCCCTATGGCTAATGTGTCAAACCCCTCAACTTCGAGGTCTCACAAGAGTGACAAAAATAGAATTTATTAGATAGAGCTTCTTAGAGCCACGCTTGAGAAAAGGAAACATTCACCTTTGCTGCTAGAGCTCCCAAAGGAAAAGAAACCAAAAAGAGACATAAATCCAAAGGATGTCATCAATATCACAAAGGAATGGAATCAAAGTGAGGAGGTAAAGGAAAATTTACATGGGCAAGGGAGTGGTGGTAGTGGGGGGAGAAGGTCGACATGCCTGGAAAAAGTTGCTTTGAAAGATAAAAAAAAAGGAAAACAAAAACTGTTTGTGAGTGAGGAGGAGGAAATGGGGTATGAAGAATTCAAAGCCCAAGAGGAAGATGACTCTAAGGACATGGACTTTGAAGACTCTGCATACGATATGGGGGAAGATGGTTTGGAGGAGGAGTAAATTGATCCTTCCGAGGAGAAGTTTGATGTTGAAAATGTTCAGGATGTTGGTGAATTGGGATAGGATGTTGGGAATCAGGGTGGGGAGAAAAATACTGAGGAGCTAAGTACTAATTTTTTAAAGAGTAGGCTAACCTTTTTGCAGGTACAGTTCAAAGATATGGAGAAGGTGTTAGTTACTCTCATGACGGTAACTAACAGATTGATGAGAAGGGCAGTGTTGGGCACGACTTTTGGGGAAACAAAGATTACAAGGAAATTAAAGAAACAGGGGAAATCGGATACCTTGAAGAAGTTGGATGACACAGAGGGACCTAATTGGCATGAATATATTGCTCTCATGGGAGAGTATGGGGACTTGTTGAAGAAAGCCAGTTAATGGCTTGTTGTTGCCTCTTTATTGTTATTTGATGAAATTTTTGTCCTGCTATTTTATCATCTCGGACTATTGTTTTTTGATCTCTATGTTATGGTGGAATACCACTTGGGACCCTATTGATTTAATTAATGGCTTACGTAGAACTAAGTATACTGGTAATAGTTTACTATTTTTTATTAGTACTGGTTGGACAATGGTTACTTTTTTAAATGTTGGCCTGCATGCTAATATTGATGTTATTTTTTTGGTTCGATGGTGGTGTTGTTTTCCACCTCTCTCTAGTTCTTTTTTGTTTGTTGGTATAACCATGGGATAAGGGCCCTTCCTTGCTTATCTAATAAAAAACATTTAACATTGTAATAAATAATCATTTTAATATATAACAATTTTATATTAATAATAAGAGAAGAAACATTGCCAATTTAATATAATATATTTTATTTTTAATATTCATATATTAATATACGCCAAAGGCATATCTGAACAAGAGCAAGCTAACTTTATAAATTGATGGTTCACCCTTTTTGAGAAGGCGTGGGAAACTATTGAAACCCTATCCATCATTCAATTTTTCCATCCACCACTTTTCACTATTTTTTCACCTCATCGCCGTTTTCACTATTTTTCATACCATCCGCAGTCATTTGGTATCGTAGTTATTTAGTTATTTCAAGCGTCTTAAATTTTTATTTTACATTTTTTATGTATAATTTTATATTTATCCAAATAGTAAATTTTAACATTTATTATTTAATGTATTTAATTTAAAAATTAATATTAATATATTATCTATTGTGATGATTTATACTATATATTTATAAAATATATTATATTATATTATTTATAGTTATTAATAGTGTATATTATTTATATTGTAGTTATATTTTATTAATAATTATATTATATGTATTGTAGCAATTTAAAATTGCAATATTAATACTATATTATTATAAAAGAACATATATAATACTTATAGTTATTTTATTCTACTTATCAAATAAAAAATATACATATAATATATTCTATTATAATATATGTTTTTGAAATTAAAAGCAGCAAATCAAGGGTGTCGTCCCTTTAGTACAAAGCCCAGTGGGCCAACAACCAAGACAATGAGAAGAGCAACAAAACAAGGGTGGAGACCCTTCAAAACAAGGCCCTACAGGCCATCAATAACCAAAAATCACCACAATGACAGTAGAGGAACAAACACCTGATCACAGATAATTAGGAGTGAAAGGAAACCAAGGACCCAAAACAGTCCAAACCATCAACAGACTTGCAACCCATTCCTGGTACAATACCAAGAGCAACCGAACACCTAATACCAACACCCTGCAACCACAGGATAGTAACAGACCTTCCACTCGGAAGGCCACAAACCATCTGCAGTAGCAGACTTGCAGCATATCTTCCATTCAAGCAAGACAAACCAAAGCCCAACGTAATCTCAACCACAAAGTGGTAAGAAACACCATTCACAGCAGAGGAATCATCTTCCAAAAGCCTCAACCACCCCGACACCAACCCCAAAACCACCTCGATAAGTTGGGGCTCCCCTCTATAGGAGAGGAAGAAGTGCAGACCAACACTACCGACAGAAACTCCCTCCAGAGCGAACACATTCCACCTCAATAGGAACTAGCAAAGGAGAGAAGCGCCTCCCACCAAGCCCACAATCATCAGCTCCACCTCAATAGAAATTATATTATATATATATTATAGAAATTAAAAAATATATTAGTAATATTATATTATAAAATAACATATATAATAATTGTATTTATTTTATTATATTTATTAAATAAAAACTATTACATCTAATTTATATTTTATTTGTATTTATGTTGTTTACTTTATTATTATATATTATATTTTATGAAATAAAAAAAATACAATTGATAAGTATAATATATATTTTTACACATACTATTATTTAAATAAAAGAGAGAGAGAGGAGGATAAAGAAATTAAAAAAATGAAATAGGGTATTGACTCGCACAACACAGGATTATGAAGTACCCTATTTCTTATATATTATACTATTAATAGTATATTATATATTATATACACTATTATATATTATATTATATTTCTTTTTTGCCCGGTGATAAGATTTTTGTATTATTATAAGAAAATCAGAGTACATCATTACTTTCAATAAATCCACCCATCACCCAAAATATAGTGTTCCACGGGGATGCGTCCCCCCCAAAAAACATGGAGTTTCTGAGATGGAGACGTTTCTAAGATGGGGAGACACTTAGGAAACATCCCTCCGCCGTCCCCCTATCGTCTCCAAGTACCCCTACTGTTTCCTCAATGAGGGAGATGTTTCCCTAAATTTTCTCATGGGGAGATGCCTGGGAAACTTACACGTCTCCCCAAACATCTCCCAAGTCCCCTCCAAAGTAAAAAATATATATATTAATATTTTTACAATTTTAAAGTTTTAATATTGTATAATGTTTTCAAAAAAGAAAAAATTGACATTTGCTTGGTCATGCGACTGAGGTGAGCTTCCACCTGAAGCCATTGAATGAGAATCGAGAGAAATTGTTGCAGGGTTTTTCACTTTTTTTTTTGTGACTCAGGCCATCGATCAGGTAAGATTCTCATTTTGCATTCATTGTTTTTTTTTCACTTTTAAAAAAAATCGGCCTATGGCCCGTGGCCCTACCCTCTAATCAAGCCCGGCCTAGTGTTTCAAACCTTAAAGATGCGTGTTTAGGGCAATAACATAAGCCTTACATGGAATACAATGATCGTGGGCTTCTGTGAAGCCCACAGTCATTGTATTCCATGTGCATGTGTCCTTTGAGGCATGCCCTCAAAAAATTAAAAAAATAAATTTTAAAATTTTAAAATTTTAAAAACTTTAAAACATTTAAATTTAAATTTTGATTCTTCATTCTGGAATCTGTGCATATCCTGCAAATTTGCAATCCTTTGAACTTTCATTCCATGAGATGACATCTCTTTGAGGCATACTGTCAAAAATTTCACATGCTTCCACATTTTTAGATTCTGATTTTAAATAATAAAATATGAATATTAATTATTAAATTATAAGTAGTAATCTGTAGACTATAATACTGATTTTTGCAGATTCTGAGATTCCAATAATATTATTTTTTTTGCACAAATTTTAAATTTTTTAAATTTATAAAGGTCTAATTTTGTTTTGAAATTGTTGTTTGCAGCATCATTTGACATTACGTGGTTACCATACGGCATAATAAGTTCACCAATCAATAGAAGTGATGATGAGGTTGAGGGTGAGGAGGTTGAACTTGAAACAAAAATTGGAAGTGGAAGTGAAAATGAATCTGATGATTCAAATTTTCAAATAGATGAGGGTGAACATGACTCAAAAACTCAGACTCAAGCTAAAATAGGTTCTATTGGGAGTAGAAAAGATAAATTCCCTTCAAAAATCCTCCAAAGATATGCCAAGGGCCCCTTTGATCCAAAATCACCATTAAAACAATTTGCATCTAAGATGCTAACACATCCTAGGACACGTGGGGGTACTAGAAAGTGGGAGTGCCACCTTTGTCATCATGACTGGAAAGGGGGAATTACTAGAACTAATGCTCACTTACTTCTTATTTGAGGAAAAGGTGTAGGTGTTTGCAAAAAGGTGAAAAAAAATGCAAAGTATAGAGCTGAAATTTTAAAATTATGGGGTACTAATGAGGAAGCAACACCTATGATTGCTACATTGGGACAAAGGAGTAAGAGTGATTATATTGCAGCAGTTTCTACTTATGCTTTGCAGAGTCAAAGGCCACCAAATCCATTCAGTTTAGGTGCAAGAGAGCCTAAGGGGAAATGTAAAGTTGCATCTTCAAGTTCACAACCATTGGTAGATTTATTCAATACACAAGCAAAGGATGAGACAGATGATGCTATTGGAAAATTCTTCTTTGCCAATGGCATTCCATTCCATGTGGCTTGCTCTCCTTATTATAAGGAAGCTATGTCAAAGGTAATAAGGGCAGGACCATCATATGTGCCACTAGGGGAGACTAGATTGAGGACAACAATCTCGGATCAAAACTTTTCTAAGATTAATATTTTGATGGAGAAGATGAAGAGAACCTAGGTCACAAGTGGATGCAGCATAGTCATGGATGGGTGGATGAACATTAGGCATCATCCACTCATCAACGTCATGGTCACATCTACAGCGGGCCCTTATTTCCTTAGGGCTATTGATTGTTCAAGGCATAACAAGGATGCCATAGAGGAGGTTGGGCCACAAAATGTGGTGCAGGTAGTGACAAATGTAGCCCATGTGTGTAGAGCTACAGGGAAGTTGGTTGAGGTAGCCTATAGACACATTTGGTGGACTCCTTGTTGTGTGCATGCTATGAATAATTCACTTAAAGACATGGAAAAAATTAGCTGGATCAAATCAATTGTGAATGATGCTAGAGATGTGCAAATGTTTATCTGCAACCACCATACTTGGCATGCACTTTTTAGGACCTTCTCCAAGAAGGAATTCCTAAAACCTATAGAGACTTGGTATGCATCATACTTTATTCTCTTGGAGGGGATGCTTGGGCTAATAATAATCGATCAATGATGGAGACACATCTCTGCTTGAGGGTTAAGGAGGTGGTGAAGAATGATATTTTTGGGCTAATACCAAATATATTTGGTTCCATCATTGATCCGCCTCAAATTTATTAGATTTGTGGATTCTAACCTTCCCTTTGAGAGGTATATGAGCGCATTAATTACATGTTTGATCAAATGAAGGCTAAAGGAAGGACCCCACAATGCACTTACACCGAAAGTTATTATTTATCCAATCATTCAAAGATAGATGGAGAAACTCTGTAACACTCCCTTACACATGGCCGCCTATGCATCGAACCCAAAGTGGTATGTGCCACGTCCCAGCAAAATGACACCTATAGAGGATGTTGAGGTGAAGGAAGGGTTCATGAAGGCCATTGACAGAATGTATGATCCTATAGAGGCTAGCTTGCTTCGTACCGAGTGGACAAAATTTGCCACTCTTTGGGGATATTCAGAGGCGGCCAAGGTAGATTTGGAGACTATGTTAGAGGAGGACCCCAAGTTGTGGTGGACTATGCATGGGCCTAGATCTTTGATTACTACTCTAGCCATTCGTTTGCTATCCCAAGTTTCTAGTTCTTCTGCTGCTGAGAGGAATTGGTCCACTTATAGCTTCATCCACTTCGTTAAGAGGAACAGGCTTACTTCTAGGAGGGCAGAGAAGCTTGTGGCTGTACATAGTGCCTTACGTCTAGTTGACCGCAACACAGCTACATACAAGGAGAGTCCAGCAGCCAAATGGGATGTAGAGCCAGAAGAGCCAACACAGATAGATGATGATCCTACAGAGACAGGGCTGGTTGGTATTGGTTTAGATGAGCTTCAGCATGAGTCCAACACCTGTTGATGAGGAGATTGGCATGGAGATTGGAGATGATTAGATCATTAGAGGCATCAGGCCATTAGCCTGGAGCCATTTACTATTAGTATTTACTATTTTGGTTACTTGTACTAAGTTTTTGAAGTTTGAAGTTTGAACATTGATGATACAATGATACAGTGATACTTGATTATAATTGTGATTCATGAATCATGATTATGAAACTCAAATTCTAAAACATCTAGTTCTTGTTGCATTTTCCAATGTCTATATTTTCATTTTGATTTCCAATGTTCAACGGTTCACTAGTTCAATCACAATGAAATGAATCAATGATATATAATTGCAATGTGTTATTGACAATTGTGCTTAAAATTTTAAGTTTTAAGTTTTGTTTTTATGTGTTAACTTTACTTATTCCTTAGGCTTCTACAGTTATGTAATTGTATTGTTATACATCTTTTTATAACTAATTTTTCAAGTATTATATGTATCAAAGACCACCAAGCAATTCCCTTAATATCCCAAAATTTAGGCCCTAATCTCCCATCTCCGAAACACGCCCCCACTATCTCCCCCATCCCCATCCCTAAACTTCATGGAACAAAGGCCAAAAAACCACCTACGAATAAAACCGTATTTTCAGGATTGAAAAATTTAACTACCTACCACCTTACATTTATCCTTTGTTCATCTAAATCAATGCTCAAAAAAGAGCTCAGCCTTACATACAGAATGTTATCGAAAAATTAAACCAACCACCCTGCATTTAAAGATTAATACTGCTGCATCCCAAGCAGGGTTCAAACCCCAAAATTCCTACAGAAAAGATGTAACATGGTTGAAGTTCCATTACAAAACAGAAAGGAATTCGACTTGACTTAGAGCAAACTACCCGAATCTGCTCCGCCTTTTAGCGCTCCCTTCGCCTTCCTCTTCTAAAGATGAGGCTCTCTATACTCCATGCATTCGATTTCTACCTTAGCCTGAGCAAGCAACGCTTCCGCCTCCATCAATTGCACAAAGACCTTCAAAGCCTCACAACCGTGTCTGGCCTCTTCTCTGTGACGAGCTTTGAATCTCCCTTCCAGCCACTACACAAAAGGAATGCAATTCTCAAACACTTCGTGTTCTGCATTTTTAATCCCTTCACGAACATCAATGCCTTCACCTAGAATTACCCACTCCAGAATTGAGTCCATTCCATCTAGGAAATCTTTATGCACAATTGCTTCCATAACCCCTTTCACCATTTTAACCAGCTCCCCCAAATCCAGACCCCACACCATTATCAAGGAATAAACGTCCATATTTGTTCGGTATCTGTGTCTTAACTCCCCAAACACCTTACCCAGAATCTGTACACATTGCACCAACCTCTCATCGTTATACACAAACATACACTTCAATCTCTTTTTTGTCACTTCGCCGAAGAAAGGGCATAATTGCCTCCTTGTCAACAGTGTAAAATTCGCCTCCATGAAGACTTTGTTACAGCAAGGTCACCACCCAACTTCGCACCTACTCATAGCCTTGTTCTCTGCTAAAATCCCACATGAACCATCAGGAAGTGAGAGCTGAAAGGCTTTAAACCAAATTAACACTCCATACTTGACCATAAATGCCGATTGTACTAGAAGCACCGCCGCCCATCTCCAAACCATTAAACCGATCACATCAACCACTTTGAGTTGTCTTTCATTCTTGCCCATTAAATGTTGCATACTTACTACCTCTCAAAGAACCTACTCCTCTAACTCACTCAACTTGCCTTAAATCTTCCATCCTCATCTCACCAACTTCTCCAAAGGTTAGAGCCTATTTCGAGAGGGTGTCAGCTTCCACATTACCCGATCTCCTTACATGACCAACAAGGAAGTCATCGAAAGATTTTAATTCCTCCACAATTTTAACAATTAAAATCTAGAGATGCCATGCATCAATGCTGCACTTCATCACTGCCTGTATGACTATAAAAGAGTCACCTTCTAGATGAATTTTCAAAGCCCCCAATTTCTTGGCAAATCTAATAGCCGTTAGTGCCACTAAGGCTTCAGCTACATTGTTTGTCCCAACCTCCAACTTCTCTCCCAAGGCCAATGAATTCCCTTCCAATCATGAACAATTAAACCTGCCCCTGACAGTCCTGGGTTCCCTTTAGATGCACCATCAAAATTTAATTTCCACCATCCTTCCATTGGTTTTTCCCAAGCCCTCCACCGGCAATCAGCTGACACTAGGATCAACTCCAACCTTGCCCCTTTAATGGGCCTATTATATATTATATATTATATTATACTATTAATAATAAATTACACTATTATTATTATATATTATATTTTATATTATCTTTCTTATATTATATTATATTATTTATTTAATTTATATTTATCCTCTACCTCTATTTATTTTTCTTATTGCAATTTTTTTGGATCCCTATAAATAGATGCATAGTTTATTTGAAGCTATCACTTTTCCATTGAAATCTTTGTTGAACAAACACCACCATTTGTTAAATGTATGTCAAAAAAACCATTTTTTAAAAATTGATTTTCCCCACCTCTTCGACGTACCCATTGCACACCAAGATGTGATTGCTAGTATATATTAAATTGAAAATAAACAACTTTTAATAATTCCAACTTTTAATTATTTTAGTATAATATTATATTTATTTAATTTATAAAATTTATTTAATATATAATAATTAGTAATATAACATTTATTAAATGTATTATTTATTTAAAAGTTAGTGATTAAAATTAGGTTTATAGTTATGGATAGTGTTATGACTATAGTTAGGATTAGAGATAGGTCTAGGATTAGGATAATGGTTTGGAATTTATCATTTAAAGTTAGGGTTGGGGCTAGAATAGAATTAGAGTTAGATCCGAAGTTAGGGTTAGGATTAGGTGATGGAAATAACTAATTAACAATAGTAAAACACTATAATTAACAAAACTTTCATTTATTTTTATTCACATTAATAAAACTTACTTTTAATTTTTTTAAAATCTAGAAAACAATAGCTACAATACTATAAAGGCAAGTACTAGACTATATACTATATCATAAATATTTATATAAAATATAATAAAATATAGTATATATTACATATATTAGGCTATATATTATATCATAAATATTTATATAAAATATAATATAATAAAATATATAAGACATTGTTAAAGACTTAAAAACATATACACGATAAAAATTGTAATCATGTGTATATGTGTACTTATATATTAGACACCACAATGTCTTTTGTAATAATATCTTAAAAAATTAATTTATAAAAAGAAAATTAAAAAAATCAAATATATTTCCTAAAAATATTTATATTTAAAAAGTTTCTAAGTAATTATAAATTTTATAGAGAATAAATAGTTTAAATTGTGTTGTTACGCTCATTTTGAATCAAGCTTTCCTTGCAATGATGTCATGAGTTAGGTCAATTTTCCTTTATTTGCTCATTGCTATGGTTGACAGGATGACACAAATTTGTACAAAATCAACATGTTGTTGCTTCTATCTATTCATAATAAATGAAAAGTGTGTCAAATACTTAAATACAGGTTTCTAAAAATTACACCTTTAAGTCCACCCTCCTTTCTCAAACACTTCCTAAAAAATGATGAACAAAAAATTGTGAGTAGAAAAATAAACAATGAAAATTTGACGACAATGAATGGATAATTTAAAACAAGAAAATTAACGATTAAGATCTTTTTTTTATCGCCTTTGCACAATCCTACAAACCGTCAATAGTGAAAATCACCTTTTCAAATAGGTAACACCTTCAAAGATAATTAAAAATATATAAAATAAAAAATATATTAAAAATATTATGATACTATAATAAGTTTTAATAATCTAGGTTGAGTATGAGGGTAAAGGGTAAATGGTGTGTTGTATAGTTGAATATCAATCAATCCCATGTTAGGTATATTTTAACCTCCAAAGAAGATTATTGGAAATGTTAAAATTTTGTACATTCCTAGTGGTAATGTGATGGTGGTGTTTGTAGAAATGGTGATCATAATATCAAACCTTGGGGTAACTATAATAAGTGGTGTGTGAGGATGTTATGGAAAAAAGGATGAAAATGGTCACAAAAGGATGTGAAAGTGAGGGAAAGGGATTTAGATTTAAATATTACAAAAATAAAGGAAGTTAAATAAGATTATGGGCTATGGAGAGGGAAATTACTTATTAATAGGAAAAGTAGAGGAATATATAAATAAAATGGAAGAGGAAATAGAATTAACTGCAAATGATTTGTAACTTGATGACTCAATATGGCTTCATAGACATCAAATATTCTATCTTCACCTTGCTACCTTTGTTTTTATAAGGAAAATAAGGTTTTGAAGGGGCCCCAAAACCCTTTACAAAGATGACAAGCTACGAGAAAAATAGAGCAACTAAAACTAGTAGCCCAAAAAACCAAATGCTGACAAAAGATAAAACATTAGTAACCCATCAACAAACCAACAACAAAAAAAATCAACACCTAGGCTGAACCAACAAAAAGGAAAGTGTCAGCTACAAAATTTTATCCAAGACATTCACCAAGGCCATATTCTCCTTAATGACCTCCTCATGCATATCCACAACATCTTTAAGCTTGTCAACAGAAACAACGCTCTTTTTAGTCTTACTCCTCGTCCTAAGACACAGTCTGACCTACACATCCTTTTCCAACACTGGAGCAGAATCCTCAACTTTCTCCACCTAGTTTGAGCAATTAACCTCATCAATAACTTTCTCCAATTCACCCAAGTCAAGAGGTTTACCGGTCCAATTCAGAGCTTTCTCGTTTAAAACGGAAAGACCCTTAGCAGTGGTCTTCAAAGAATTGTTGTTGATATTAACCATAGTTTTTAAATCCTCTGACATCTTACCGATTCTATCCTCAATACTCGCCACTCTATCCTCTAAAATTTTATTAACCATCATTTCCAAAGAGGAAATCCTCTCCTCATGAGACACCCCTAGACGATTAGCATTAACAACTAATTTATCCAGCATGACATTCATAGATTTAACTTTACCTTTTATAGCCCATTCCTTCTGATTGCCTTAGATCATAGCCACAAAAATATCTTGCCAATTTTTCACCTAGATATTGAGCTCCTTCACCTCTGAAAACAACCACTTCACTAGAGAAAGAAAATTTTTCATACCATCCTCAGCCATCTTGCAAAACATACCCATATTTACATCGTCCCAGTTAACAAGAGGCATATCATTTAGCTCCAGGTTCTCAGGGGCATCTGAAAGCTCCAAATTTTGCTCTGCATCCTCTTAAACAAGGGATTCCTCGACCTCAATCACATCCACCTTAATCTGCTCCTTGTCAATCAAATTATCCAAATCAGCTAACACTTCCAACCTCTCCATCTTCACAGCCCTCTCAACAGGAGAAAATTATTGAGAATGCTTGCCTAAATCCATCCCCTACACCTCCATAGGCCTAGACCCATTCAACAACTCATCCACACTAGTATTGATATCACCAACAGGTACACTCTTAAGCGCACCCACATCTTTAGGGATCTTGAAACCAGTCGTAGGGGATTTCTCCACCACACCAACCTTCCCAAGAATAAGTTCCCCAACAGAGGCATTCTCAACCCCATCATCACTAGAAGGAACCTCACCACCAGTCCCCAGAGAGCTATCCTTCACACCACCTTTTCCAAGGGACAATGAGGGTTTCACACTCAAACCTGGAGCCTCCACCTCAGAAACTAACTCAATCTTCTTCTTAGCTGAAGATTTTTCTTTTTTGGGGCCTTTAGATTTCCCCTTAGAAGTCCTCCTCACAGACTTGGCCATGGTTTCTCTCAGTTCCATAGTTGTCTCATAACCCTTGGTCCACTCTTCTGAATCAACATCCCCTTCCTCAGACCCACCTTCATCCACTGACATTTCCTCATAATCTAAGTCTTCTTCCTCATAACTACCTTCCCATTCCATGACAAAGTCACCAGTATCATATCCAGAATTTTTAACCCCCTTCTTACCAGGAGTTTTAGGGGAAACCAAAATTAACTTGAGCTTAATATGAGCAAACAACAGACTCATAAGACCTTCATGCAAAATCACCTTCTTAGGGTTTTTTCGGTGATCTTCAATACTTTTCTTCATAGAAAGAAAAAGGTAATAAGGGAAGGAGACCAACACCTTGTGACAAAAGTGATTTAAAATCATGAAATGGTAACTGTACACAACAAATAATCTTCCTTCAAGCTTGAAATAGTGCATAATGGCTAGCACGAGATCCCTCCATAATGGCTTCAAAGACTTACAAGCGTAGCCACCAGTCCTAATTTCCCAGAGCTTTTTCTTCTCATTGAATTTGAAAAAATTCACAAAGGATTTCATGGTAGCACCCCTATATCTATAGAATTTCCTCCCAAAAATTGAAAGACCAGAGACCTCCACTATAAACTCATCAATTTTAAACTCCATGCCCTTATAACGCAGAGTCCTTCCATTCCAACTTTTCACAAAAAACTTAGTAGCATTAGGGTGTGGGCCTTGAATTCTTTACATGTACTGTGTAACTCCACCCAGCTCCAAATGCTCCCACACAACAGGATTATTCTAAAACTCCTTGCAAGAGCTCGGTTCAATTCTACAGTGGTCTCCACCCATGGCTGCATGAAAAGTTCCAGAACCCAACGACACCAAAAAGTTTTGAAAAAATAAAATAAACCAAGTTCTCCACAAAACAACACAAATAACACCCATAATATGTGTGGGCTTGTCATTCAAGGTACTTCACTACCTACATTGCCAGGCCATCATGATACAAAAATTGGGGATATAGTAATGAAACAGATAGGGCAAAGGTTCAACGTGCATAACCCAACTTAAAGAAATAATGAAGAACCTTTCCCCAAAATCAACAACCTTAGAAACAAGCCATTGGTCATCATTGGAGATACATTTCAAATTAAGAGGTAAAGATTCAAAAGAATCCCAATCAAATCTCGCACCACTCCCATGTTGGAAAAACCATTAGTCAACATATTAGCTTCTCAAAAGACATGAGAGATTTTAATCTCCTCAAAAGAATTTATGATGGAGATTGAATCATTGATAAAATGTGTGATAGACCATGAAGGAGGGGAATTTTTCAAGAGACAATTTATACCATTAAGGTGAGTCCCCCTGCAACCAAATTTTAGAAACCCCTTGATTCTTAGCCAAAACAATGCCATGATAGGTTGCAACTGCCTTCACATAGTGGTTTGTTTGGATTCCCAAAGGGAGTGCCACCACAAAGACAAACCTACCATACTCATCACGTAACACTCCTCCACAACTAGCAGGCCCCGGATTTGCCTTAGAAGCTCCATCAAAATTAACTTTAAACCATCCAACAGCTAGAGCCTTCCATCAAACCCCTTCCCTAGGTTCTTTCAAATTTTTCACCAGATTAGAAAGGTCACAAGAAAGATTCCATATTTTACCCACAAGCATATCATAAGGGGAGACCAACACTTTCAAATTAAAGGAATGGATCAACAAAAATTCTGACAGGAAATTTTCCTTGATAGCATTATAGATTTTATAGGCCAGCCTAGAAGGCAACAACTCTTACTGATGGAAAACCCTATTGTTACGTTCCTTCCAAACACCCCAAGCAACATGCAGCAAAATAAGAGACCACAACAAAGAGAGTGTCAGGTTAAGAGAAGGAGACACCCATTGAGTACATAAGTCAGCAAAGGAAGCAGGAAACACCCACACAATCTCCCATAGATGAAAGATATGAGTCCAAACTTCCCAAGTATAACTACATCCTATCATCAAATGAAGACAATCCGCTGCATCTTCTTTACATAAGAAACATCTATTTGGCAAATCCATACCTCTCTTCACAAGATTATTCAGAGTAAGAATCTCGTCTTGATATAGAAGCCAAAAGAAAATATCAATTTTAGGAAACAACTTCCTGTTCCACACACAACCCCAGAAAGGAAAAGGACCAACCATCCGAGTTTGAAAAGAAAAGGCTAAAGACAAAAAGTACTTCCCATTGGAAGTAAACTGCCAAATAAAAAAATCCTCATGAGATTCCATAGGGATATGAATCAAAGACAAAAAATCAATAAGAGGCTTCAAATCCCTATTAACCACATCAAGACTAATCCAGCTGCCCTGCCAAATATAATCAACAACAAAAACACCCCATTCCTTGACACATAAATCCTTGAAAGGCGCCGCCCAAGGTTCATCCTTCAAAGGCCCATGCCCAATCCACCAGTCATCCCAAAAGAGGATCCTTCTACCATTTCCCAAAATCCACCTCAAACTAGCAGCCACAGTCAAGCGAACCCAGATCATAAAGTTCCACAGGACCAACCCCTGTGAAGGAATGAAGTTCTCCTTGAAAAATTCTCTAAAATTATCCACCCCCCTCAAATACTTAGAAGAAAAAATGGCCATCCATTCTTAATCACTAACAAGAAGATTCCATAACTGTTTAGCCATCAAAGAAGAATTGAAATCTTTCAGCTTACACAACCCTAAACCACCTTGAGATTTCAATTTACGCACCTCCTCCTAGGACAACAAATGTAACCTTTTCTTCTCCTCCACACTAGACCATAAGAACCTTTTCTGAATTCCCTCAATTTTCTCCCAAAATATTCTAAGGATTTGGAACAAACTCAAGGCATAAACCAATAAATTTTGGAGAGTGGACTTAATTAACTGAATTTTACTAGCTTGACTTAACAAGGCCCCCTTCCAACCAACAAGTTTTGAGTTAAACTTATCGATGATACTATTCCAAAAGGATTCAGGCACACCATTAGGAGCATAAAGGAAGCCCCAAATAAGTAGAAGGGAGCTCCCTAATACCACATTCAAGAATACTAGCAATCCTCAATTGATGAAGCTTTGGAGTATTAAGAAAAAAAGTAGTACTTTTAGGAAAACTAACCTTCAGTCTAAGGGTAGCCTCATGATTTTGAAGAATGAGGCAAATAGACTTAGTCAATGCCACAGAATCCTCCGCAAGAATAATAGTATCATCAACAAACTATTGATGAGAGCAACAAAGATGGCACGAGGAGGGTTAAAAACCTTTGAAGGCCCCATTAGACACTGATTGGAGGATACCAACTACAATATTCCACCATAATGATAAACAAAAAGGGGGAGATTGGATCCCCTTGATGTAGGCCATGAGAGCTTTTAAAAAAGGCCAATGGAGAACCATTAATGAGCACCGCAAAAGAAGGAGAAGAAATTAACTGCCACACTAGTTGTAGCACCCTATCCGAAAACCCAAACACCTTGAGGATACTACAAAGGAACTTTCAGTTCACTCGATCATAGACTTTGACTAAATCCAGCTTCAAAATAAGACCAGGCTTTTTGTTAAATTTTAGAGAGTGAATGTTCTCATGCACCATGATAATGGAGTCTAAAATTTGTTGACCTAGCACAAAACCATTATGTTGAGGAGAGATAATCTTGGATAACACCCTTTGCAACCTCGAGGAAAGCACCTTGGAGAAAGTCTTATAAACAAAATTACAAAGACTAATAGGCCTGAAATCACCAAACCTCTCAGCCCCATGCTTCTTAGGAATTAACACTATAAAAGTGGAATTCAACTCCCTAAGAAGTTGTCTATTACCAAAATATTCCTTGGTGGCATTGATAACATCCTTGGAGATAATCTCCCAATAATAGTGAAAAAATAACAAAGGGAAACCATCTGGCCCCAAAGATTTATTTCCTTCAAAAGAGAACATAGCCTTTCTGACTTCTTCATCTGAGGGAATAGCAGTCAAGAAACCATTCTCCTCCTCCAACACCAAAATAGGAATAACATTAAGAAAACCTTGCTGGCAGACAAGATCCAATGGTCCTTCCTCAGACAGAAGGTTCTCAAAGAAAGACCGAGCCGTGGATCTAATATCATCCTCTTCCTCAAAAGAGGAATTATCCACCACAACTTTAGAGATTCTATTTGAAGATCTATGTTTAAGGGATGTGAGGTGGAAGAACCGAGTATTTTTTATCTCCACTTCAAAGCCAAATAACACGCGACCTTTGCTTCCAAAACTCCTCCTCTCTAACCACAATATTATGCAAACTAGACAAGAGTGCACTCTCCTCCTAAAGCAGTTCTGCATTAGACCCTAAAACCTGCATTTTTTGTTGCACAATATACAACTTAGAATTCACAACTGACTTTTCCTCAAAGATGTTTCTAAAAGAATCCTTATTCCACTAAAGCAAATTATGCTTAACTGAAGCCAATTTCTTTGCAACTTTATGCATGGCCGATATTCCACCACTAAGCAATCTTAAGATGCAAATCGAGATGACTAATCCACATCTTCTCAAATTTGAAAGGGAAAGCCTTTTTACGTCCAAAAGGTTCAACTTTCAAGGAAATAGGGAAGTGATCTAAACCCACCCTAGTAAGAGCAGACAAGGAACAAGCATAAAAGAGCAGCCAGTCTGAAGAGATGAGCACCTAATCCAATTTGACCTATATTAGAGCATCCTCGGAATTCCTATTTGACCAAGTGTAGGAAGCACCCCCAAAATCCAAGTCCAACCAAAGATTATCATTAATAAAATTCATTAAGTGAAACTGACTATCATCAACAATCTAAGAACCCCGACTTTTATCAACATCCTTTAGCGGGGTATTAAAATCCCCATCACTTGCCAGTTATGAAAAGAAAATTGAACCTTAAAAGTGTTCAACCTATCCCAAAAGCGCTTATGAGAGATTTTCACATTAGGAGCATAAATATTTGACAAAACCCAAGAGAAATTTTCTGTGAAACACAAAAATGAAGTAGCAACATGATTTTCAAAACCAAACAACTCGGTCCCAACCACCACCTTAGGATTCCAAAATGTTGTCACCCCACCAAAAGCACCATTAGAGTCAACAACTTGACAACCACAATCCTTAAAGAACCTATTCTTAATCCTAACCACCTTATCAACACTCATCTAAGTTTCTTGAATCAAAATAATATTAGGTTGATGATCTCTTACAATATTTGCAAGAAGATTGAGTTTATGAGGATTATTTAATCCTCTAATATTCCATGAGAGGATCTTCATAAAAGATTATGTGAGGGACCATTTAGGCCCATCTCAAGAAGAGTAATTTGGGATCCATCAACAATATCACACTTGCTTACCCTCTCCCTTACTTTTTGCAAAGAAGGCCTTCCTCTACCCCTAGGTTCTGAACCACAATCCAACTTCAATTTTGAGTAGCCATCCCCAATCCAGTAGGAATTGTCTTCTTCTTACTTCAAGACTTAGAGGTCGAAAGAACAATTATCCAGGGCTCCTCCTCATGAGAAGCACAATTAAATCAATCCATGATAGAAGAGGTGAGTGCCAACTTCTCTGCAACTGAATCCACCAGAGGTTCAACTAAAGGTGAAACCTCACTCTTCTCCTCAGACACCACTAAAGGGGTCACCAACACTTTCACCTTTGAAGAAAGCAATAGCTCCTCAATTAGCATCTCTAGAGGGGTCATCTTCTCTAGCTCCACAACCACCAGAGCCAACAAGTCAGCACCACTTACCTCCACTAGATCCAATATCCTTTCAGCATCACACGAGTCCTTCACCCCAACCTCCTCTAAAGGAGCTTCCTCTACCAAACCAGAGGAAACAACAACACCAGGAGGAAGAACCTCATACACCACACCCTTAACAGGCTCACCCTCAATAGGCTCAGCAACACCCTTATCAATACCAACATCAACACGCTATCCAACCTCCTTCCAGACTTTTGTTCCTTAAGAGGGACCGAGTTCTTAGGAGGAACCACAGGCTTCAATGAACACTCCTTTGCCCAGTGCCCCACCTTTTTGCAATGGAAGCAGGCAAAAGGGATAGATTCAAATTCAACCTCCTACTCCCACATACCTAGCTTGGAGTTAATCTTAATCATCGACGGAAGATTCATGGTCTAGTCCAGAATCACACAAAACTGGGCATAAACCAACCTACACCTTGAAGCAATAAGACTATCAATTGAAAGAAAACACCAAAAAGTAGAAGATATACCCTTAAAGAACTGATCATCCCAAAATTCAAGAGGGAGTCTGAGCAAACAAACCCACACTGGGGAAGAGTTAAAAGAACAAGTGCTAGGGGAGAAGCTAGCCTCCCATTTCTTCAACACCAATGTAGACTTTCCTATAAGCCACAGCCCTCCCACCAAAACCTTCAACAAATCCTCACCACAAGTGAAGGAAAAGGAGAAGAAAGCCTTTGCAAGAGTCGTTATCTCAACTTACCCTTTCAAAAACCACCAATTTTTTGTAGCATCCTAACCATTTCAATATTAGGACACAGACCCAGAAACTTTCCAACCAACACTTGCTCCATGGAGAGGATACCCTTATCAATAATGCAATCTAGCACCGAAATTGAATACTCATCCTCAGACGAGTTTGCAAAGAATTCCACAGGAGGCAAAGAGCTTTTCTCCTTTAGCCTAGCACCAAATAAAGTTGACCACGCCTTTACTTCCACTGAGGAAAAATTAGCCTTAGCATCTTCAGAAATGATAACTGCCTCAGGAACCACAACCTTAGACCCCACCTTGACACAAGAAGTACCACCCTAACCTAGATCGCCAGAGGAAGAAATGACATGTGAAACACCCAACAACAAGGACCCACTAGGAGTCCCATCCAAAGAACCACCATCAGCCAACTTCCTAATGTTAGCCTAACCTCTGCCATTAATGCAAGCCCCTAGAGCAGGGGTTCCCTCCTTGACCAAATTTGAAAAATCCTTACCTTCAAAAGCACCACCCGACGTTGCTCCCATCAATCCTTTTTCAGAGGAAAATTGTTTTTTTTGCTACCTTGTTTCTATAATGGAAATCCAAGAATTTACCTATGTATGGGAGGAATTATGGTACTAAGTTTTCTCAAAGATGCATAATAAATGATTAGAGGGGGAAATTGACTAATAAATGAACCTATACTAAATTTAAATAAAATGACAATTACATTTTTTTTAGGGCACAAAGGGGTGTTAATATTAATTTATTACAATTTAAACATAGACACCTACTCCAAGGCATACAGTTGACCTAAGTACTAGTTCCCATGTGTGCAACTATCTTTGTGTAGTGAGATTCATAAGTTTCTAGGAATGACTAGTAAGAAGTTCTTGAGGATAGGTCACTTGTAGTATCTATCTATGATTAGGAGAAAGGATAGAAATAGATAAAGGTAACCTAAAAACACATTAGTGAAATGTACACCAAAATGAGCAAAAATATAAGGTGGAGTTTGTAAAGTAGGTAATTTTTGACCTTATAGAAATAAAGTGCACTTTGTATGTGGATGAGTAGTTATCATGTGCTACTATGTGGAAATGGGAAATTTTAATAAGAAATGGTGCTCAAGATGAGGAAAATGTCACCAAGCTCTTTTATGTTAAGGTGCAACTCAAAGGATACAAGGTAGATGGACTATTCAATACTTGATTTCAATTGAATTCAATTTCATAGTCTAGTTGAAGAAATTGGTTTGCAAATATGAAAACACCCAAAAATGTACTATTTGGGTTGCATAAGCCATGGTGTTGAGATCTTATTCAAAAATTGTCATGTCAATAAACTTGAGTTCTTCTTAAACTTCCAAGATGAGGTGTTTATAGATGTTATACCTTTGGATGATTTTAGGATAGTATTTGGAAGCCCCTTACTTATAGGAGGGGGATGCACTTTTCTATGAAAGAACACACAAATATTGGCTAATAAAGATGAACAATAAATTCTAATCAAATCCTAAGAGGGAAAATAAAAAAAATCATTCTAAGTGCATCCCAAGAAATATTCCTCAAAAATTTTAGTGGTAAATTTATGTTGTTGGTATAGAGAGGCAAGCAAAAGGAGCAATTGGAAAAGTTTAATATGTTACTTAGGGTAAAAATTATCTCATATGTGAATTTAGTGAGTTATTTGAAGAGCTTAATTGGTTTCTCTCACATAGGCGTATTGATCACAAACTCAATTAATATATAATTTTCTACTTCTTGACATGTGTATCTTTCATAAAAATATTTTGGATTATAATTAAGTGAAATAACAACTAAAATATTTATTGTATCATCGTTTAATTATACCTAACACCTTTCTATGTAGTTATCCTATAGTAGTGGTTTTGAAAAGGGATAATATGTAGCACATGTGCATTGAGTGCTAAATAAGATAACAATAAATAATGACATCCATTACCTCATGTAGATTGTTTGATTTATCATTTATAACATGAAATATATTTTACAAATTTAAATTTAAAATTTAAGTATCACCAAGTACATGATGAACTTTAGAAAATGATACTGAGAAAAAGATATGGCCTTTTTAGTCACTTCCATTTAAGTTGTGTGATCCATTGAAAACCTTTTTGAGACTCATAAAAAAGTGACTAGACCCTCTTGTCCACAAATATGTGATTGTCTACATGGATGATATACCAATTTTTAGTAGGGAATATGATGAACATGTAGAACACTTAGAAAAGGTATTACAAGCTTTCAAGGAGAACAAGCTTCTTTTGAAGCATAACATGTTTCCATATAAATAATTGGCACACCTTTGTCACATAAATTGGTATGAGGTCTTCAAAGGAAAATATAGTGAATGAAACCAAACCTAAAACTATTACTAAAACAATGAGCTTTATAGGGGTAGTTCAATATTTAAGAAAGTGTCCAATCTTTCTCTTCCATTAAAAATCACATGCCATAGAAAGAAATGGTAAGGAATAAAAATAGGTTAATATGCAACACAAATATTTTGAGGATTTAAATAAGATAAGTAATGCATCTATGTTGGATCTTTCAAATGTGCAATGTAAACCATTTGAGATAGAAATGGATATTAGTCATTATGCTAAGTATGAGTGGTCCCGATGCAAGGAGGTGGCCTTGTGTGATATAATTTGGATTTTTTTCCATAGATATATCCTTAGGAATTATACTTTTGATAGATAAATATGAATTATTATAAGTAATAAGAATGAAAACATTGTTTGTTGGGTAAAGAGACCATCATTAACCTAAAATCACCAAATATTGTAATATTTGGAAACTCAATCCATCAAGTATGATATTACAAGTGAATGGGGTTTTTAAAATAATTACACTCATCCATTAATTATAAGAGATATTTAACTAATAAACTTGTAAATGTGTTCTCTATACCACCTTTGTTGCGAACAAAAAATTCTAATTTCTCTTCTTGAACCCTTTGTAGGGTAATTTCATGGGAAGAATTATGAGCATGTTGCAAGGAATTTTGGGGGCTATATCACAAGATTAAATAAGGAAATATTGATTAAATTTATCCTAAGACAATTTTATATTTGAAATATGGTTTGATCTTCAAGTTAGGCAAGTTTTATGTTTCAAAGAAGAAAATAAATTGATTTTTTTAGGGAGGCTGAAATCTCCATTGTGGTTGTGAATTTTATGGTCACAAAGGCTAACTCCAAATTCTAAATTTATGTTCATTGGCCTTATATACAATATTTTTGTCTCAAGATTGGTGTAAAGTTACAAATTGTCTAGTGTAAGAAAACTAAGTATTGTATTTATTATTACCAGTTTCATCTTGCCCATGGGAAATAATCTTAATGGACATTAGAGGTATTCTTCCTATGTCAAAAAAGAGCATGGCTATCTATTTGTAGTTGTCAATAGATTTAACAAGATATGCATGTGCTAATATCATACTGTAAAATACTTATGGGTAAGATGCAATTGATTTTTTTGGCATGTGTGAGTACATTCCAATGCACCTTATGGGAGAAAATGGATACACTATTAAGAAGGTCCACCAATTTTAGTCTATAAATGGATGATAAATTTTAGGTGGTCAATAGTAAATTTATTTAGTTATATTGGTACAATCATAAGCATTTAAATACATGGGATGAAAGTATTGTATATATTAATCTCCTATAATTGGTTATATACTATTTGACAAATACATATCCTTTTAAGGCATATTTTGGATACCTACATCCAAGCCCTCTTGATGTTGTTAAAGGAAAATCAAAAGAGAATGGAGAAAATGTTTATTTAAAGGTTTAAAAGGCTAGGAATTTGTTGAGAATGTGTTGTTGTTGTTATGTAACAACCCTGTAACTGTTCCCGTGGTGTAATTTTTATGTTTCTTTTTTCAATTAGAAAAAAATCACATATATGTGAATGAGAATATAAAAGGGAGTTGGAGAAAATAAAAACAAAGCTAGGACTAGAACCACATTGAACACAAGTTCAAGTGGGTGAGAAAGTTTGGTTTACTTTGGAAAGTATAGACTCCAAGGTCATGTACTCAAGTTGAAACCTCTAAGAGATGGGCCCTTTGTTATTCTAAGAAAGTAGGTAAGAATCATTTTTAACTTGATTTACCCACGTATGTATGGAGATCTACTCAATAGTCAATGTCAATAAACTTTTTTTGAGTTGTCCATGTTGAACGTGGAAGAATTAGTGGTTCTATTATCTCACTCTAGGTGTTTTGAAATAACTAGAATATGATGCAGTTCTCAAAAAGAAGGATAGATAGAGTTGTACAAGGTTCACAATACATTGTCAGTTTGATTGAAGGGTCGGGTTCTAATCAAGACAAAATGGTATTTCAAGGAGGATGTGGGGAAGAAAATTCCACACTTAATAAGTCCATGACATTTCGAGGACCAAAATACTTTCAAATAAGAGGTATGATTCAAAAACATATCTAAGTTATGATCAATTTGGTCAAAGAGCTAGTTTGGATTACCTCACATATAGGTTAATTTTGATCAATTTCAAAGTCTAAGAAACTTTAATATAAGTCAAAACACAAAGGACATGTGTATAAGTTTATAAAATATGAACATGAAATGACCTAAACCAAAATGGGTATCGTGTGTATGAAAATATGAACATGCATAGATGTAACAAATAAGCAACTAAGACAAATATATATGAATATATGAACATATGAATAGATGCAAATGAAAAACCTATAAAAATATTTATTACAATAAATAGATAACTAACATTAAACAAAAAAAATCAATTTTAGACAAAATTATACTATTTATTAATAAACTTATATATTAAAGCACTCTCCTCAAATAAACCCAAAAAAAAACAAATATATAATTTTCACCCCATATATATATATATACACTTTTTACTTTATCCATAAACCTTTCAAACACATAAAGGACAATACTAAAGTGTTAAATCAGGTCAAATCCATCTCCATTGAAGCAACTATGCCATTAACTCTTGGTTAGATAACTCTTGGGTAAGCACTTACATGGAGCACTCGTGCTTCAAAAATATCTTCATTATAAAATTTTAATTAAAGATCACCCATTAGGCTAAAGGGGCCCACTTCCACCAATATAAATATCTTTCTTTTCTCTTGAAAAATGTGACAGGTTTAATTTTTCCCCTTGTAGATTTGGATGCTTGTCTTGGTTGTGAAGTCCACCTAGTTTATGCCTTCACTTGTTTCACTCCACACGGAACCTAATATTCATCAAAATCTTTTCTAGGTGTTATCTAAAAGTCATTTACAAAATTTCAAAAGTAATTTGGGGAGATATAATTACATCAAGCTAATATTCTTTTCCACAAGAAATTATTGTTTTGTCATAATTAATTATTATTACTTAACTAAAAACATATATTTAATATGTTAAATATATTTTAGTCAAATGGTAAGAAGACATTGCATAAAACTTTATTATTTTTGACCTATATTTAGGTAAAAAATGACCTTATTAACCCTTTAACTTTAAATTGATGAACTCACCTTTACTTTGCTATTATTTTCCTATATTATATTGAAACCTTGGAATGACATCACCCAAAAGAAGATATTTTGTCTTAGAAAAATTGGGCGGCCATGCTTTCCTTGTAGGTGGGCCCTTGGATTCAGGTCAATCAACACTTGTTGCTTTTAAGACTCTCTTGACCATCATTCCATATATCTTTTATTAGAGAAAAAAGATTTTATGCCCCTTAGCATTATTATTATGTGGTGCTAACATAATGATTCATGTTTATAAAATGTGTTGCATATTTGAATGGTACATGTATAAGACAAATAATGAGGCCACAAGCATATGCCCATATGGGCATGTGTGGTTGCATCCTAGTCATGGAACAAAAGCAATTGAAATAAAATGATATTTTTCTAATGGTGGAATTTTCACTTTTGTCTTAGCCAATGAGCAATGCATTTTGAGAAGTTGATGCCATTTTTGAATGGGAGGGAATGATGTTCCTTCCTCAACATTTATTCCCTAGAGAGAGTTGGAATTTGTAAAGATAATAAAAATATATTTTTTTTGACTTTATATAAGTGTTAAAGAATAGTGGATAATATGTAAATTATGTATATGCTTTAATATGACGTGATTTAGAATAATGTATTTTTTAACTTATTTCAATTTTAGTATTTATTTTTATTTTTTTTGTTAAAGTAATGTTTGAATTATAATTGTGGATAATATATGAATATAATTGATTGATCCAATGAATCATATAAATATGTGTTTAGTCTTTTTTAACATGTAGTGAAATGGACATATGAGTCAATCAAATTTGAAATTTAAGGGATTAGATCTGCAAGTGTAGGATTGCTCTTTTGTTCATAAGATTAACTTGAGTCAAGAAATAATAGTGTCCATTCAAGAAAAGAATATTTGGATGTGAATGGTGCAATAAAACAAAATATATGGGGAAGTGTGCAAAAGTAGATAAGGTAATATTAGATATGTAGGAATGTGTTCAAATATAGCAAAATGAAGAACCACTAAATGAACCCAACTTCACATGAAATTGTGTTTTTGATTAATATATAACTATATTAAAGTATTCTATCAAAAGTAGATAAGGTGACAATAGATATGTGAGAATGTGTGTAAATACAGTTAGACGAAGAATTGAGGAATGAACTCAACTTCACATAAAATTGTGTTATTGATTGATACATAATTATATTAAACATTATATCAACATAATTACAAAACTAAACATATATTGACATGAGTATACAATTTTTTTTATTAATTCTTCTCAAAGAGTGGGAATACTTATACATTTGTCAAATACAATTTTTTTCAATTATTTAGTCAATCATCATATAGAATTGAAAAGTTGAGCAGCAATCCTCTAGTCTATAATTAATTTTCTTATTTAATAATTTAAAAAAAATCATTTATTTATACTTTATTATTGATTCATGATGGGAATAGTCACTCCATAAATAAAATTATTATTTAAATTTTATTACATTTTCAATATATTAAATTCTTGTGGTAAAATTTCAACTATATCAATAGTGTAAGACTTATTCAAACATTAATTCAAGGTTCAAATTTCAACTCTATTAATATTTTGTTGTTGCTTGAATGGCATTGAACACAATTAAAGCTATCATAATAGCCCTTTAGTATAATGAGGTTGCAAGGTAAATTAATATGAAAATTAATTATTCGTTCAATAAAATCCTCTTTTATAAAATCTCATTGTTAATTTTTAAATTATTGATTTAAAAAAATACTTACACTAAATATAATCAGGCACTAAATATATTTAATTATATGTTTGCAAAAAAATATTTCACTTATTGAAATAGTGCACTATTACTTTATTGCTTTGATGCAAAAAATGGCTAGAAAGAATTTAAGTCATCTACGTTGCAATTACTATGCTAGTGCACTATTTATGCAATCTAATAGCCACTAACCTTCACTCCTACTACAATTTCAACTATCAAATCACTAGTATGAACCAAATACAATGTGGTCAAGCCCATTGTTGATCCAAGAATCATGTTCCCATGACTTTAATCTAGAGCTATTTACGTTCACAACTGAATATAATCTAACAACTCTATTGTCCTTGACAAAAACCAATTATTATTTTACAATACATTTCTTGTTATAATATGTTATAATAATTCATAATTAAAATAAAAAATATTATATAATAAATAAACACCTTTATCTAATCATTCACATTTTTTTACAATCTTATCCAAAATTTCAATATGTATAACAATTTATTAAAAAATGACCATTTTATATACAACCATCACATTAAATTATCATAAACTTAAGATACAAAACACACACACACACACACACACACACACACACATATTGCATGAAGCAACTACAAAACATGTTTCTTAAGACACATTGTCCTAAAGAAATAAAGTATCCTTGGTCTAACTTGTAAATACAAAAGTTTTATTATTACTTTTACGTCGTTGGCTCCCTTTGAGTTGGTTATGAAGATGTGTACCCCCCTTCATTGTAATCCTTTCAAGGATTGGTGGTGGTTGGCCAAGTGTCAATTCGTGTTGTTTCTGCTTAAAAAGGTCTACCTAAATTTGCTTCCACACTTGCCCTTAAATCCAAGATTGAATCTGAAATGGAATTGTAGGTTTAAAGAAAAACTTGGAAAAAGCTGAGTGCACAAATCTAGCATTCGAAAATTGAAGCTAATGTTCAAATTTTAGCTTGAAAAATTTTGCATTGTAAATTGCATGTTGGTGATAGGTTGGGACATATGCAGATTCAGTATGTTAAATGTCCTTTTTGTAAACGCATTGAAAATCTGAAACATATTTTTTGGGACTCTCCTATGATGAAAAGGAAATGGAAGGTTGCTTTGGTTTATCTCCCTACGATTTTTTAGCATACTTTGAATTGGAAAGAAGCTATTTTGGGCCTGGGCTTGCGAAACAATATTGTTGTTGATTCTATAAGGTAGATTGTCTTGTTTAATATATGGAAGAGTAGATGTATGGTTGTTTTTGCTAATCATAATGTTCATTTGGAATTAGAAATGCTAAGGTTTTACTCTAACATCATTTTGCAAATTGCTTTCTTATGTTAACAACTGTAGGGAGTTCGCAAAGTTAATGTGAAAATTAGCATTCATTTGGACAAGATTAAATGGCAAATACAACAGCTGCACAAAAATGATGTAATATGTTCCAAAAAGCTTCAACACATTTAGAGTTTGAAGTGTTTTTCTTGTAGTTGTATGTTGCTATTGTAAATTATGTATTATTATTATGTTAGTTGCATCCCTTTTCGATATGATTGCCGACTTATTTAGTGTGGTTGAATTATTATTATGTAATTTATCTTTCGAACAGCCTATGATTATCATTCTTTATATGTTTTTTTACATTGATTCGATACCAAAAAAATTATAGGAAACCAAGAAATAATTGGCCTTCTCCATTGATTTCCATGGTAGAAGCTTGAAACATCTCCTAGTTTGAGCATGATTCATAGACATTTAAGAAAAAAGGTCAAGCTGAGGCATCTGCCCATTATGGGTCTCTACTTGATCTAAAAGAAAGAAAAAAAGTTGGGTCCACGGGAGATTTGGGTCAAGATTGTTCTACTTACCAACCATCTACCTAACACGTGTACCATGAAATGTCACAAACACCACACATTTCAAAAGTTATGGACGGTAGCCCCCTTGTGTCCTCACTCCCTTTTCCTTTAATCTATGCTTTAGCTGCCCCTTCCCTTTATCCTTGTCTCCTTCACTTTCTTCGAGAAATTGGAACCTTTTTAACTTTTGCTTAGATGCTACTTATTATCCACGCAAACCAAACTCAACATGGGTTTATTAAAGTTAGCCATGGTTAAATTTGAAACTCTTATTAATATGGGATTTTTGATAATAAAAAATAAGTGAATATATATATAGTTATTTATTGTTTGTTTGTTTGTTTGTTTGTTTGTTGGTTTTTAAACAGTAGGTAATATAGTGTTGGGTTTTTAATATAATTTATATATTGTTTATAATTTATAATTTATTAGATAGTATGGTAATGTAAGAATTTTAATTTAGTATATTAGTTAATATATTATGTATCATTTTAATATATGATTTTTTTTAAGAATTTGATATTTACTTTTCTTAGATCTATAGGTTTTTTTAATTAGATTCAAAATTTTAGATGGTATTTTTGTTGTTATTAATATTTTTATATCTAAGTTTGGTTTATAGTAGATAGAAAGGAAGTTATTTTCTAACCAAAATATTTGTTTTTTGAGTAGCATGTTTTTTCTATAGAGGTATATTTTCATGTAAAAGCATACACATGTTCAAATTTCAATGTTAAAAAAATGGTCTATACACAAGTAGAAGTGTGCTTTTCCTAGCTAGACCCTCCTTGTTGAAAATTCTTTCCTTGATCAATACAAGTAATCATGGCTAAAATGAATCGAATTATAATTAGTTGATAGATTTTATTAGTGTAATATTTTGTAAATATTTGTTTCTTAGTGCAATTTTGATTACAAATATTTATTAGACGTTAGAAATTTTTCTCATATCAAAAAATTACCATATATCAAGTAGTCTTTCCCTAAGAATGTGGAAACGCTAATAAATTTTGCATAA
>VDFB02165345.1:0-65790 GCA_007258455.2 Sequoia sempervirens | reverse complement strand
ATAATTCAAATAATGTAATCTAGTATATTACAACAAATATTAGTTGCTGTTATCTGCACATAGAAAAAGAAAAGAAGTACCCACATGCATACAATACCAATTTGAAAAGATGACAGTGAATGCAAGAAGCACTTCTGGTGTTGAGAAAGGAATGACACTAATAAATAAGTATTTACCAAATAGAGTGGTCCAGATTGTAATCAAATACCTTCTCCTGCAGCAATCAAGGATAGTACATCTGCAGGGCATGTAACAAATTCCGTTGTAATGTCTTCAACATATGTACCCTAAAAGGATCAAGCCAAAAAGTAGCATAATTATAAGAAAAAATCAATTATTTTACAGAAATGTGACATTGCTTACATAGAATGCATTTCAACTAATAATATTTTGAGCTATTGATTTTTTGTTAATTGATAGGTGTTTCTTTATAGTGAATATTTTTCTAGGAAAATGTTTACCAAAGTTTTTTGGAACAAATTAATTGATTATAATGTTGCCACCCTTGAAAAAAATGGCATACGAAAAGAAAAATAAGCTTACAGTAAAACTCATAACATAACTTACCCCTACTAGTGCGGTCTAGTAGGGAGACTGCATTGCGCACTAACCGATTCTATAATAGGTACTTTTCAATTTACAGTTTTTAGGAAAATTGTGTTAAAAAGGTATCGGGTTAAGTTAATTAATCCTTACTTCCTCACTCCCATTACAATATTACAGAAAAATTTCAAGGTGAGTAATCAACCCCAACTAAATCCAAGTAGGATAGTTACAAGACATGTTGGAAGAATGCATGCACAAAGTATGAGACAATCGAATGAACACTTAAATGAGTGTAGTTTCTGTTTATTATTGAATGGGGAATTAACAAAGTGGTTGTAAATTAATTGTAGTTTCTTGTTAATCATAACTAATGTGGTGTTGTGACATCATTAACATAAGTAATAAATGCCTATGTACAAATTGTATTCTAACATTATATTATAATTATATCTAATACCTGCCCTTAGTGGTTAAATTGAGACAGCTCCAAGTTTGTCCAAAAACTCAATAAAGAGAATAGCACCAAGATGTTTAGTAATTACATCAGCAGATTATTCCTAGGATGTACAGTGTTGGAGAGAAACATCATTAGTGTCAACCAATTTCTAAATATTGTGATGATGAATTTCAATATGCTTGGTGCAATGTAAAAACTCGTTTTCTCACGATTTCGGAACTGATTGTTTTTGCTTGTTTTTCTTGTCGTTTTTTAATTTTTTTGTGGTTTTTGCATATAATGGTAATAGTGCGATTTTGAAAGATAATGCTTGCAAAATTTAAATAAAATATTACAGTGCTAAATATGATGGAATCTAATTGATTTATTGATGCCAAACTATTTATTGTTCCTCCAAACTATTTACAACTGTGATCAGACAACATGCAAAGTAAAAAGCAATAACTCTTATTCAGAAAACCTGGTTATTGCAGCCGCCATTAACGATGAAGATTTGAGTACGGCAACCATCAAAAAAGCTTTCTCCAACCTCGTGATTGATGGAGACCATTCCAAAGATCAATGCGTCCCATCTTGTGAAGACAGAAGACTAGAAGACAAGGCGTCCAAGATAGAAGGCAAAGTATGGCCCTCAAGCTGATTGGTACGGCCTCCAAACAACAACAATAAAATCCGTACACTCTTGAAACTGATGCCAGATGTATATCAACCAGCCGCTCAAAGAAAACACTCTCTGGATAATTATTAATCAAACCCTAAATGACAACTTCTCAATATGCTCTACAATAACTTCTGGATGAAGCTATTTCATTGATAGGCAATAAATCAGCTGATATTTCACAGCCTTTGAACTGCAAACAGTGAAGATGGCTCGTTCTCCAATGCAAAAGAAAATGGTAAACCCTAGGCTTCATTCTCTGGAAGAGGAATTTTGGAAATCAATATCATAAGCAATTCATAATGAAGTTTTCACAAGTGAAAACCTTATATTCTTTCAAGAGGGTCGACTTCTCTCAAAAAGCACCATTTAAATAAAAATTGAATTTCACTTTTAATAATTCCATAGTTTGGGCGCCCAAAATAATTATAATTAATAATTGAACTTGGCCCCCTTTCCATGATGGTCAACCCCTTCCATAAAGTCACTTAAGTTATAATATTTAATTATATTATAACTTTATAATATAAACTTCAATTTAATTAATATTTATTTTGGAAAATAAATATTAATATCTCTCTCAATATAAGTCCAATTGACGAATCGTCAGAAGCCGGATGATAAGTGACTGAATCTGCATATGACCAAACCATACTACTGCATACAGCCATTGCCTCCACCACGTTGCAGTCAAGAAAAACATGTCCAAACTAATCTCCTAAATCCAGCCAAAATCAATGGATTCTATAACCTGGCTGCTTACGCCTCAACAAGACCTCTATCCACCCTATCGCCCAATGAGGGTCAAGTATAAGCAGCTAACACCGGGAATTAAGATACACTGCATATTCAGTCCTCCCAGCCTGCCGTTCCTCAACAACTTTAACTCCTGATGCTGCAAATTTCACTCTCCCACGAATATCCCATCGGTAATCCTCTCCACCACCAAAAATTCCCCAGGTCCTCTCCGCGGCTTCTTATTCCAGATTCACTCAGTGCCCAAAACCGGTCCTTCTCTCGTCATCTGTTGGAGTGCCGCCAAGGTACTCTACTAATTTATGTCCTAACGCTTCTTAAGACATGACACAGAAAACATTGCGGACTTACCATCCACCTGGAGTAGCCTTCATCAGCCACCTCTCCAACACGCCTCAATCCTGAAAGGACCATAATACCGTGGCTTGAGCTTCTCGGACCCACTCTTCCTGAGAGTAAACTGTCGGTAGGGCTGCAACATAAGATATACCATGTCTCCCACCTCAAAAGATCTCTTTGTCCTCTTCTTATCTGCATACTGCTTCTGTTGATTCCATGCCTTAGCAATATTCTCCTTAAGAGCCCTCATAATGTCCTGGCTCTCATGCAATAAGTCTCCAGCATTCGGCACTCTACTGTCACTCATGTGAGGAACCCTTCTGGCTCAACTTCAACCCTAATGCTCAAATTGCTTGTTTTTTTGTGTTTTGAAGGTTTCTAGTTTTTTTGAAGTTTTTGCATAAAAGAACATAATGCAATTTTGAAAGAAATGCTTCTAAAAATCTACAATAAATTCAATAAGGTGAAAACTGATACACAGATATCATTGAATCGATAGCAAATGGTTTTATTATAATTTCTCAGTGCTTACAATATTCTAACCCTAGAATGCAGATAAAAAGGCAAAGTTGATTGCATTATTTAAAAACCTGATTTGTTGATTGCAGCCGCCCAAAATAATGAAAGAGTACGGCCAACATCAACTGGTAATTCTCCAGCCTGAAAACCCCTGCAGAATGTTCCAGAGACCAAGGCGTCCCATCTGGTGCAAGCAGAAGGTTAAAAATGAAGGCGTCCAAGCTCACAGGAAAAGTACAGCCCTCAAGCTGATTTGTACGGCCCTTGAACAGCAGCAACAAAATCCGTACTACCTTGGGAAGTGTGCCAGATATCTGAGAGATGATGGAAAATGAAAAATATTCCCTTCTGGAAAGGAATCGATCCAAAACACTGACTATTAAGAACTCACATGAAGATCTGTAATAACCTCTGAATGAAGTTATTCAACTGTAGGCAATAAATCAGCTGATATCTCACAACCTCTGAACTGCAACACTGAAGATGGCTCCTCCTCCAATGCAAAAAGACAACTGAAACCCTTAGCTCCGTTCTCTGAAGGAAGAAGTGACAAAAATCAATTTTCATAACATAATGAAATGAGTTTCTCTCAAAGAAACTTATATTTCCTTAGTTGGGTCGAATTTATCCAAAAAGCATCATTTAAATGAAACTTGAATTTCACCTTTTAATCTTTCCATAGTTTGACGCCCTTTAATTAAAATGGGTCTTTCATGATGGTCAACCCTTAAAAAGTCACTAAGTTATATTATTAAATTATATTAAGTAAAATCATAATATAAGTTCCACTTAATTGGTATTTATTTTGGGAAAATAAAATATATCAATATTTCTCAATATGTCCACTAATAACCGCCCTGCTTCGATGATATACCGAACCGTGATATGACACTATATTAAAAATAGCAGTGGTGTCTCCATTGGAGTGTCTCCTGCCACCGTGCAGTCAAGCAACCGATGTCCAAACGACCTCGAACGAAAGCCAAACTGAATGATTTTGCCAACTAAAGCCAAGCCAAGCCTCAACAAGACCCTCTAACCACCCTATCAACCTACGAGGGTCACATAATAGGCTAATCTCAAGATCTGAGAGATGTCAACTAGAAGGGGACATTACAGTCCACCCCTCCGGAAATTGCTTGTCCTCAAGCAATCTCAACTCCGGATGCTGCAAAATCTCCTCACTCTCCCACGTAGCATCCTCCACTGGTAAATCTCTCCGTTTCACCAAATACTCCCTGATAATCCTCCTACGTAACTGTCTCTCTCTATTTTTCAAGATCGACTCAGGAACTAAGATCAACTTTCCCTCATCATCTAAGGGAGGTAATACTACTGAAGGTACCACACGATGTCCTAATGCCTTCTTGAGACGTGACACATGAAAAACATTGTGGACCTTACTATCTGCTGGAAGCTCTAGCTCATAAGCCACCTCTCCAACACGCCTCAGAATCCTAAAAGGACCATAATACCGCGGATTGAACTTCTCCAATCCACTCTGTTCAAGAGTAGATCGCCCTCTAGGCTGCAAAGATGAGAGAATTTGTCTCCACCAAAAAGATCAGTCTCCTTGATCTCAGATAATCGTCACCGGGTTCTCAGGCTCAGCAGCTCCCGGCATCCTGCAGTGTCCCACCTCCTGCTAATAAATCTCCAAAGACGAAACTCCCACCACCAAGAGCAAATCAAGAAAGCTAGGCGCCTCATAACCATACAACGCCATGAAGGGGGACATCTGAATGGTCATGTGAAAGGTAGTATTGTAACAATACTCGCATAAATATATCCACTTGACCCACGCCTTTTGCTGCCCTACAATGTAATTCTTGAGGTAGCCTTCCACCAATTTGTTCACTATTTCCGTCTGACCATCGGTCTGCAGCTAGTAACTGGTGCTCGGTGTAAGCTCGGTCCCACAAAGTCTGAACACCTCTTGCCAGAAGTGACTCAGGAACCAACTATCCTCGGCTGCCAACTATGTCTGAGGCAACCCATGTAATCTGAAAACCTCACGAAAGAAAACCTCTGCTACCTGTGTAGCTGTGTAAGTGGTGGTAATCGGAAAGAAGTGGGCATACTTTGTCAACTGATCCACAACTACATATATGCAATCACGTCCCTAGACTTTAGGTAAGCCCGTAATAAAGTCCATCGAGAGGCATTCCCACTTCCTATCAGGAATCGGAAGTGGTTGCAACAACCCTGCCGGATACGTGTTCTCTTGCTTGTTCTGCTGACAAACAGGGCACTCACGCACATACTGAACAACATCTGCCTTAAGACCCTTCCATGTAAACCTTTCCCGAACCTTTCTGTATGTTTTGAAGTACCCGGGATGCCCTGCTGTGGGTACATCATGAAAGGCTCGCATAATGGTGCTCTTCATCTCTGATCCTGGGATCAAGAAAATCCTGTTCTTGTAAATGATCAAGTCATTCACAAGTGTGTACCTGGTGTCCAACATAGATCCCTCAACAATACCAGATGCCCATGTATCCTTGGCATACTCTGCCACAATCAAATGCCTCCAGTCCTCTGCAATATGTACCATAGAACTCAAATAAGGCCGGCGTGAAAGAGCGTCAGCAACAACATTCTATGTACCTTTCATGTAGGTGATATCAAAGTCATTTGCCTGTAACTTACCCACTTCTGCTGACAGTCATTCAAATCTCGCTGCCCTAGGAAATGCCTCAAGATATTATGATCAGTCTTAATACAAAACTTATTGCCCACGAGATATTGCCTGAATTTGGCCAAGGCATGCATTATGGCCAGCATTTCCTTATCATAAATACTGTAAAGCCTCTTTGGTCCTCTGAGTTTTCTGCTCTCATAAACAATCGGGTGCTTGTCCTGCATAAGCACCGCTCCAATACCCTCACCAGAAGCATCACACTGAAGCTCAAAAGGCTTCGTAAAATCCGGTAGTGCCAACACTGGACACGTAGTCATAAACTCCTTGAACCTCACAAAACACTCCTGTGCCTCAAGAGTCCAAATGAATGCACCCTTTTTCAACAAATCTGTCATAGGTGCTACATGGCGTGAATATCCACTGACAAATCTGCGATAGAAACCACATAACCCAAGGAATCCTCGCAGCTGTGTAAGGTTCGCTGGAGTAGGCCAGTCTACAATAGCACGGATCTTCTTAGGATCCATCCGCACTCCCCCTGCACTGATAATATGACCTAAGTATAACAACTCAATCATCCCTAAATCACATTTGGATTCCTTGGCATACAAGGACTCCCTCTCCAAAATGTTGAGTACTGTATCCAAATGAGCCAAGTGCTCCTGCCATGTCCTGTTGTAGAACAAAATATCATCGAAGAAGACAAGTACATATCTCCTCAAATGTGAGTGGAAGACCCTGTTCATGGTGGACTGGAATGTCGCAGGACCGTTGGTTAGCCCAAATGGCATAACCACAAACTCAAAGTGTACACAATGACAGCGAAAAGTGGTCTTCTCTACATCCTACTCACGAACTCTAATCTGATGATATCCCGATCTGTAGAAACCCTAGTTTCCCCCTTTCTCTGATTCTGATGGTTTTTGTTGTTTTTCTGAAGTTTTTGATTTTTTTGACGTTTTTGGGTTTTTGCATAAAATATGAAGGATGCGATTTTGCATAAAAATAGATAATAAATTCAAGTAAAATGCTAGACTGCCAATATAGATAGGAAATACAAGTTCTTCTGAAGGCGCATCTTTTATTTGTTCAAATGGAATCAATACAATAAGATCTGGTAGCATGCAATAAAGAAATAACAATATTTTAATGAAAGAACCTGGCAATCAGCAACTGGAAGTAATTGGTACGGCTGCTATAAAAACTTCTTTCTCCCTCCTTCTGAAGATCCAGAATAATGCCAGGGATATAGGCGCCCAAGCTAGAAGTGACAGACTGATCCAAAGGTAGGCGTTTTGCCTCAAGGAGAGAATACGCCCCTTTTGAAGGTGGTACGGCCTGGTACAGAAATGTACGGCCCGGTACACAGCAACAATAAATGCAATAGTACGGCCCTTCTAAGAATCTCCAGATTCAAACAAAAATAGGCGCCCTGCTGTGGAGAACTCTTCTGGATAAAACCCTCACTAAAAACCTGAAGATGTAAACCTCTGTGAAGCTCTGCAATTTCCTCTAGATGAAGAAATCTCTTATCTGGCAATAAATCAGATGTTATTTCACACCCTCTGAATCGCTCTCACTGGAGATGGCTCGTTCCCCAATGCATTCGAGACTGAAACCCTAAAGCTTCCGTTCTCTGACGAAGACTTGATCAATTTTCAATTCACAATAGACATATTGGCTCGAATCCCAATGCAAATGCATTATACCCTTGAGAAGTGTGAATTCCACAATAATAGGGATCATTAAAATATTTCGAACTTTTAATTTTAATCTTTCAATAGTCTTCAGCGTAATTTTTGATTATAAAATATAATCTCAAATGGCCCCTTCCAATGTTGGGCGACCCCTTTATCAAAATCACTTAAGTCATAATATTAAAATATTACAACTTTATATTATAATCTCCAATTAATTAATATTTAATTAATTCAATTAAATATTAATATCTCTCTCATTATTCATCCGATGCACGAGCCGTCTGAAGCTGACGAACACTGAAGTGATTCTGAACACTATCAATCCATACTGCTAAAAATAGCAGGGGTCCCACGCTGACTGCCAATAACTGCTAAAAATAGCAACTTATGCTAGAAGTGTCCGAACGAGCCCGAACGAAAGCCAACTGATCAATAACTGCCAACTGAAGCAGAGCCAAGCTCCAACATGACCCTCTATCCAACCTATCAGCCTACGAGGGTCGCTTAATAGGCTAATCCTGTGCTCGGAGAGATGTCAACTAGAAGGGGACATGACACGATCTCAAGTCTATCTTCGAGAAGTAACAGACACCGTGGAGCTCGTCAATAAGCTCATCTATACGGGGTATGGGATACCTGTTCTTAATAGTCCTCTTATTCAGGACTCTGTAATCTATGCACATACGAAGCGTACCATCTTTCTTCTTCACTAGAACCACTAAAGAAGCAAATGGTGATTTACTTGGTCGAATGTGACCCATAGCAAGCAGCTCCTTGATAGTCTTCTCTATCTCATCCTTCAGCCACTTTGGATGCCTATAAGGACTAATCATGACGGGCTTAGCGCCCTCCTCAAGCTCTATGATGTGCCCAATACCCCTGTCTGGAGGTCTCCCCGGTGGAATGTCACTGAAAACCTTCCCATGCTTCACTCTCAACTGCTGAATGTCAGGATGATACTTGGTCTTATGTTGTCCCTCCTGTGTAGGTGTCAAAGTGCACTCGGCAGCCCACTCAACCATGTCATGACGCATAAGTCTCTCCATCCGTCGAAAAGAAATAGTCCTGACGTTATGTTGATGTGTTTTTCGTGACCGCACAAACGCAGAATAAAGTCGCCAACGGCTACCCTATTCTCTCTTGATCAAAGTATTCCGCATGCTAAGATTGCAAGAAAGTTCATGTGTTCAACTCCAAGGTTCTTTTAATGCGAATAGGCTCAGTTGGCTCAATGTGATTTGCTGGTATTTCAAGGGAACTTACGGAATTGTTTAGCAGCAGAGGAAGGGGGTTTCCACAATTTGACAGATTTATCAATGAAGCACAGATTTCCTATTTTAACCAGAAAGTACTGAATTGAAAGTGGTTGCAGGGTTTAGAGAGTCTAAATCTATTCTAAGGCGTGGGATATGGAGCTCAACTTCAGCGAACTTCAACCAAAGTTCGATTTGCCTTCACTCTGACAGCTTCACCGAGTCGGTGCAATCTTCGGAGGAGTAGTTCAAGGTGTTCAGATCACAACTTAGCATGAAAATACCATCACAACGACGATAGACATACAAATCATGATCAAGTTAAGTACATGATATTCCAGACCACAAATGCATTCACCATCGAAATACACTAGTGGTATGGATAGACGAGTTGCTTAGATCAAACACCACATTCACAGCTAACATCTACTTGCATGGAATGAAAATTATACTACTTAGAACTATTTTACACTACCATTTGAATCGGAAGGACGAAGAAACCTTGCTAGCTACTCACAACAAAGACGAAATTCACCATCAATGAAAAACTCTTTTATTGAGAGAGTGTTCACAACAATTTCTTACAAAGTTTTCAAAGGGAAAACTTTTCCTCTTCTTCAAACTACACTATCAATCTATACTAAGTTACTCTAAACTATCGCCTAGCTGTCTCTCTATTCTAATCTCTACTATCTAACTTCTACTTCTAATCTAATGAGGTACAAATGAGGGGGACTCCTCTTTTTATAGATGGCCAAGTCCAACGGACGGCTCCGATTACAATCGACTGGATGGCCCAGATCGTGCCACCTCAGCCCTAAACAAGATTCGCCCTAAAAACCGCCATAATGGAGAGTGGGGTAATAAATGACCCATTAATGGCCACCATCTTCTAGAAGATTCCAGCTTTGAAATGTGTTCACACTGCTCCGTTGTTCGCGTTCAGCCAATTCTGTTGATCGCTTGGAGGAGGGTAAAAGAGTCTCTAAGATTGCCTCCTCAGATAATAAAATTTGATAGAATTTGGAGTTCAGCTACTCTTGATCTTCTTCTTGACGTTGTTCTTCAACTTTGCTCGAGCTTCCATTCTTTGTCACTTGAGTTATACTAAGTCTCAACACTTAGTCATTTTCTTGCAACTTTCTTCCTTCGAGATTGAGATGTCATCTTGAATCACTTGCTTCATCACTCTAAGTCATCACCGCTTCCATTTTCTTGCAACTTGCTTCCTTCGAGATCGAGCTTCCATTCTTTGTCACTTGAGTTATACTAAGTCTCAACACTTAGCCATTTTCTTGCAACTTTCTTCCTTCGAGGTTGAGATGTCATCTTGAATCACTTGCTTCATCACTCTAAGTCATCACCGCTTGGTCTCGACGTTCCTCCTGCAAAACAAGCAAGGAGAAGGGTATTAGGAACCCTTTATAATATAAAATCACTTTTACTTACCTGATTTTCACGCCTCTGGCTCTCCAAGCTGCTTCATTGTCTTTACTTAGCCGATCGCCTTCTTCATGATTCTTCATGCCTTAGCCAAATTTTCAACCCATCTTCCTCAAGGGCGCATACTTCACTCTGATATTTCATCCAACTCAGACTCAAGAAAAATCCTTTCATCAGGAATTTGATCAAAAATCATCTAGGCGATCACTTTCAAATTCATTGTCTGGAGGATTTTACCTTGAAAACACATTTTCTTCACATTTGCCTTAGAAAATTTTAAAATTTCCTTTAGGAAAATTCATCAACGTGGTGCCCATTTGAAATCTTTATCTCGGAATCCTTGGCAAGCTGTGGAAGACCTTAAAATCCATTCCTCATCGATAATCTTCAATACCCAGAAGAAAATTTCCTTCAGAACGCGTCGAACACATGGGTGCACAAAGAACGGGTTCATTTAATTTTCTTGAATATTGAACCTTGGAAAAATAATTTTTCAACAAATTTATTCAAGCTCCTCATCCCTGTGAGTACTTTGTTGCTCTGACTTGAGAAATTTTTATCAACCTATGCAGCTAGCATCATTTGACTTCATCTCTGGAAAATTTGCTTGTGCTTCAGGAAAATTCATCACCCCAGAGTCTAGGCGTATTTTCTAAAGAAGAAAATATTTTTCCTTAGAGAAATTTTAAATCACCTTGCATTTTGAACATTTCGCCTTGAAAATTTTTATTTCATCCTCCTGTGGTGAGAAAATTTTATCAACTTTACTTGGAAAATTTTCCTTGAACGCCCAACATGTTATTTACCACTTCACACACCCTAGGCGCACCTCACACTTCATGAGGAATATTCAACACACCTAGCATACTTTATTTTCCACTCACCAACGCCTAGGATTAACTTCAACGCCTTGGGATATTTCTCCATCACCTTACCTTCAACACCTAGCAATATTTATCACTATCTTGAGCGCATTTCACATTCAGGAGAGGATGTTACCATGCCAAGGTGACTTGTCAATTTTCACTTCCATTTTTCACTTCAAACTTATTCTTTATTGGGCGCATTCAACATGAAGAGAGGAAAGTCAACACACTTCAATCACTTCCAAGCTTGCATGGCGCATTTAGAGGTTGAGGAGAATAAAACTTTTTCCAAAGCCTAATATGTGACTCTTTGACTTCCTTGTTTTGTCCTTACATGGCCTCTTTTGGGCGCATTTGAGCATGCATGGAGGATGAACATTTACCACGCCTTGGTTTCTTTTAGCTTGCATGGGCGCATTCAAAGGAGAGAGAAGAAAGTCAAAACTTTTTGTCATCTTCTTAGCATGTTTGGGCGCATTTCACACGTCATGAAGGATGAAAATTTTCACTTTGAATTTTTTTCTAGCTTGCCTTGAATCATGGGCGCATTTTGATGGGTGAGGAGGACGAGTTTCTTTGACTTGTTGACCTCTTTTGTAAAGATGGCGCATTTCAGCTCTTGAGAAGGATGGGCGCATTTTGCCATATGTGCAGGATGAAACACTTTGACTTTCCTTGACTTCTTGTTGCACTTCTTAGCATGGGCGCATTTTACTAGTGGAGGAGGATGAAAATTTACACTTAGAAAATTTTGCATGTATCTTGTGCTTGAGGGCGCATTTTGCCATAGGAACAGGATAAGACTCTTAGAATTTTTATGCCTGGCTTGCCTTCTAGCTGAAGTGGACGCATTTTCAAGGCGGTGAAGGATGAAACACCTGAGTTAGAAAATTTTTGGCATCTGGTGCTTGAGGGCGCATTTTCAGGTAGCTGCAGGATGAAGTTCCAGACTTAAGTCACTTTTTCCTCGTCTTTGCCAGTTTATCCATGCCCTGCTATTTATAGTAAGTCTCCTAATTCTTGCATCTCTGAAGCTCAGAACGATTTGAAATTTCAAACACTGCATCCTCACGACCTTGTCAACTTGTCGACACTGCTATTTTTAGTCTGCCTGCTATTTTTAGCCCATTTCTGAAGGTGATTTGCTATAAATAGTAACTGCTTGCTTCTGATAGCTCCACTACTCCGATTGACTTGAAATTTGAATGACGTGCTCCTCACCACGTGACCTTACCGATATCAACGCATGCAATTGATTTGCTATTTTAGCCTGTTTCCAAAATGACTTACTATAAATAGTAAGTGCTCTGTTTGCTTTCAAATTTTACCAGCAGAAAGCCTGAAGGATGCTGATCGCAGTGGTTTACACCAGTTTTCGAAAATTTTGACTTTTTACCCTTCTTTTCAGGTCCCAAAGCTGGAAACCCTAATTTGCTCTGCATGCATATCAAATGATCTATGTTTGTCTTCGTTTCTGTTGCATTGCAATCAGGTCGTGATTTTGAAGTGCTGGGAAGTGGCTGCCGGGATGCACCTGCTAAAAATAGTAAGTTCCCAAATGAGTGATTATCCTGTTTTGCATGTCACATCATCGCGAAGCTCTCGAAAAACCCACAAAGAATATGCCGACATGCAAAGAAAACCCTGACATGCAAACCCTAAAAATAGCCTCGGAATACTGAATTTTGAAAGTCGTTATCTCGCTTTGCATGTTACACCATCGCGAAGGTCTCAGAAAACCCAGAAGGAATATGCAGACATGCGTTCAAAAATTCTTCGTTTAGGCCTTGAAATCTGCTCCGGAAGCTGAACTGCTAAAAATAGTAAGTTGTCTGTTTCAGCTCAAATTTTGCACACTAGCAACTTGATGTGTTCTGAATGCAGTGTGATTGTCGGAATTTCAAAAATACTGACGGAACGCTCTGAATTGCATACTTACTAAAAATAGTAAGTACCCGGAATTTGATGAAACTTAGCTGAGAGCTTGCTGGAAGCACACTGACAACAACGTTAGTCTCAGATTTCAATTTATTCACCTCGTTGAATTCAAATTGGCGTGAAGGAATCAAACCCTAATTTTAAAGACTCGGCCAAAAACCCAATTTATGATCAAAGGTGGGCACATCCCCAGATAGACAAAACGAGAGAGAGAGAGAGACAGCAAAACAAACCAAAATCAAGCCAAAAGTTCGGAATGAAGCAAAAATTAGGGGGTCCCCATTTGCAATGGGGCGATGTGTGAAAAAGGTCACAACACGTTACTGTCTCGGATGGCCTTCAGGATATGAGTCTTTCCATCCACATCGAACCGAATCTCCATGTCTTTGAGATGAAGTGTGACTTCCTCAAGGGAATGAAGCCACTTCATGCCCAAAACTAAAGCAATATCTCCCATATTCACCATATAATAATCAGCCTTGAATTCATAATTATTCAAGCGCAAAGGGAGATCCTTAATCATACGGTCACATCTGAGAGTGTAACCATCAGCCACCTTAACCCAAATGCCCTCAAACTCCTCAATTATGAGCCCACGCTTCTCAACAAATCTGGCATCTATAAAATTATGTGTGGCACCTGTGTCTAAAAGTGTAATGTACCCTTCTCGAGCATGATCTTTCCAATTGACCGTTGGCCTATTCCGGAGACCCGTAGGCTACTCAGAAGGTGAAATTAGGGTTTCGTGTTTTGGAGGTTGCTATTGCTCGTGGTTGGTTGATTGAATGGCGGATTCTTTCTGGGTTTTCAGAGAGCTTCGCAGTGGTGTGTTTTTCTTGGCATTCCGAGCACCTTCAGGAATTTACTATTTTTAGTAAATTCTATTTCTGGCAGTGGTCCTGTCATTCTCGGCACAGTTAGCTTTCCTCTTCAGTCGACTTAGTTGGTTTGTTCGATTTTGGCCTTAGGATGCATTTTTGGAGAGATAAGTTCATTTCTTTTTAAAATGTTATATTTTAATGTTATAATACCCTCTTGGCCTAGTCTCATAACCTAATGTTGTATTAAAAAGGTGGTCTTTAAGGGGTGGCGCCTCATTGAGGTAATATTATATTTATTAAGGTCAAAAATTGAAGTTTTAAGTTGGACGCCTATTTTGAAGAGATGAATTTCATTAAAGTCAAAAATGAAGCCTTGAAGAAAGTGACGCCTTTTCTTGGAGGGAAAAGAATTAGGGTTTCTGGAAGCTTCTGGAGGGGTCTTCACAAAAGGTGGTCTTTAAGGGGTGGCGCCTCATTGAGGTAATATTATATTTATTAAGGTCAAAAATTGAAGTTTTAAGTTGGACGCCTATTTTGAAGAGATGAATTTCATTAAAGTCAAAAATGAAGCCTTGAAGAAAGTGACGCCTTTTCTTGGAGGGAAAAGAATTAGGGTTTCTGGAAGGGGTCTTCACAAATTATAAAAGGACGTCTTGGGTCTTCATTTGTGTATTCGATATCTTGAGTAATGTTATGTTGCCGAAATGGTGTTGGACTGCTTCGAGGAATGAATGCCTCCTAGCCTTGGCTCAACTTCATGCTTGAGAGATAGCACCTAGTGGAGAAGTTTGCTTATTGTTGAGGGATTTTGTGGTGAGGTTTGCATTGTAGCTTGAGTCTTGCTTGTAGTTCAGTTTATTACATTTTATGTCATTTTCTGGAGTTGTTGATAACAGGGCTGAATCTGTAGTTTCATTCATAATTCAGAAAATAAAAATATATTCGTTCTGGGTATTGCATATTTCCTTTTGTCTATGTTGGGCGCCCCTTTGTGCCAATTTGCAGATTTTATTATGAAGAATCTGATTTTATAAAGAAAATCGCCCTTCTTGCCAGGCTGCCCCTCTTTGAAGTGCATTGGGAAGCGTGTTAAATAAATACGTGGGTTTAAGTGTGGTCTTTGGTATGTAACTTGATCGCCCTTGTCTTAGGAGTGCATTGCATCAGATTTGAGGTCATTTGGTTGAGAGATGAGTGAGATATGAGCATTTTTGTAGGGTTTTATGCTGCTGGTTCTATATTTCAAGTTGCTGATCAGTCATATCAGTTTGCTTAAAGTCTATCATTTGAGTTGGGTTTGGGTTGAAAGTCTTTGTGATCATTGAGGAGATATTATACTAAATTGCAGCATGGTTAAACTTTCTTATTCTATGTATTTGGCAGGCAAATCTCTAATTATTGTAAGCTGAGCAGTAGTACTGTCAACAATCTTACTTCTTCTCTTTATTGCATTGTAATACTTAGCATCTCCGTCATATGGTAGCTCCAATTCCATCTCGGGTTGGAAAGCACATTCTTGACGTCGAGTTACTTCAGCATAATAGTTGGTAGGGATCCGCTGATCACATGCCCGTCGTTCTCCGACGCATTCTTGGTTAGAGTTCTTTGTATCAGCATTGCATTAAGACCCTCTGACCATATGCTCGTCGTCATCCGGCGCATTCTTGGTTAGAGTTCTTTGTATCAACATTGCATTAAGACCCTCTGACCATATGCTCGTCGTCATCCGGCACATTCCTGGTTAGAGTTCCTTTATCAGCATTGCATTGAGATCCTCTGACCATATGATCACACCTTGCCCAACTTGGGATCCTGGTGTACATTCTTAGTTAGAGTTGAATTCTGCATCGTTTGGTTTAAGTGCTAACTCTAACGATTGTGTATTGCTCTGCTCATTGTAATTGAAAAATTGAAAAAATTGGCTCGGTATATTTCAAAAAGGGTGATAACCTTTTGACCCACCAAAACTCCACGGAGTCTGAAAGATCCCTCCTGCTGGATGCTAGACAATCGTGCCTCCTGAATTTGGAGCTCTGACTCTGCCCCCACCTTAGGCTCTAAAGCCTCAGATTCTGACTCCTCAGAACTCTCCTGCTATTCGGAATTCTCAGATTCTGAATCCTCATAATAAGCCCACATAACTCTATTGGCCTTACCCTTAGGCCACAAAGGACAATCATGGTTAGCGTCGTAGGGACCCTTGCAGTAGAAGCAAAGCTTCTTCCTGCGCAAATCATTGAGTGTCTCACGATCCAAGGGTGCTACTGATTTTCCCTTTGAATCACTCCTAAAATCAGATTTCTCCTTATTTTTACTGAATCCCTTGTTGTCCTTAAAGGAAGACGTATTTCTGGAATTGAACTTGCTAGATGGAGCTGCAAGTTCCATGCTGCGTGCCTTCTTCATCGCTTCCAGTAACGAAGGAGGATCAAATGCTTTGATCCAACCTCTCAATGGTTCCATCAATCCCTCCAAGAAAAGCACAACCAGACACCTCTCTGATATGTTGGGAACCGTCACAAACAATCATTGGAAGTGTCCTATGTAGGCCTCCAAACTACCAACCTGTCTCAACTGGGCCAAATCTCTGAAGTAAGACTCAGGATCCTTCTTGTCAAACCGTTCCACCAATCTGTCCACGAACTCCTAGTAAGTAGTGATACGGTCAAGCTGAAGTGTCACCATCCCATGATGCCACCAGTCATAAGCTGCCCCCTCAAGATGCAAAGTAGCATACCTAATAGCATCCTCCTCCGCCATGGGACGCAATGTAAGGAAGGTATCCAACTTACTGATCCAAGTCTGTGCTGTAACCTTACCGCTGCCGTCAAACATAGCTAAAGAGAGCTTGTTTGTGGCGTGCTTCAGGTCACTGTTCTGATGCCTAGGCCTCCTATCAGGCCTGTTCCTATAATGCTCTCGCTTCTGTGTGATAAACCTGTCAAAAGTGATTCTCTCTCTGACCTCTGGGTTCAATAACTCCCACTCATCGTTCGCTGCCATAAGAATATCAGCGAACACTGCCTCAGGCTCCTCATCTACAATAGGCCCATCGGGCTCCTGTCTCACAAAAGTCGGATGGGTAAGCCTATCAGCTGTCCGTGAAACAGTCCTAGGTATCCTTCGTCAACTTGCATCACTCATGTCCTCATCACGACGTGGTGATGGTTTCCTGGGTGAACCAATCCTCTGGATCGCCATGGTCAACTGTTGTAATACATCAGCTACCTGTTGCTGACCTGTCCGAAGATCTCTAAGAGTCTGTCTGACCTCTGCATCATCATCCCTAGGATCTCAAGGAATCTCTGTTCTGTCAGCCATGGTACCCAGCTGCCTGTTTACTCTCCGTTCCCTGTCAAACAAACTTCTCATGCGAGTGTAATATCTGTGAGGCCCAACCTCTTGTGGCTGCATATGAATCCCAAACCCTCAGGCTGGCAGGAAACCGCTCTGATAACACTGTGAGGAACCCTTCTGGCTCAACTTCAACCCTAATGCTCAAACTGCTTGTTTTTTTCTGTTTTGAAGGTTTCCGGTTTTTTTGAAGTTTTTGCATAAAAAACATAATGCGATTTTGAAAGAAATGCTTCTAAAAATCTATAATAAATTCAATAAGGTGAAAACTGATACACAGAGATCATTGAATCGATAGCAAATGGTTTTATTATACTTTCTCAGTGCTTACAATATTCTAACCCTAGCATGCAGATAAAAAGGCAAAGCTGATTGCATTATTAAAAAACCTGATTTGCTGATTGTAGCCGCCCAGAATAATGAAGAAAGAGTATGGCCAACATCAACTGGTAATTCTCCAGCCTGAAAACCCCTGCAAAATGTTCCAGAGACCAAGGCGTCCCATCTGGTGCAGGCAGAAGGTCAAAAATGAAGGCGTCCAAGCTCACAAGAAAAGTACGGCCCTCAAGCTGATTTGTACAGCCCTTGAACAGCAACAACAAAATCCGTACTACCTTGGGAAGTGTGCCAAATATCTGAGAGATGATGGAAAATAAAAAATATTCCCTTCTGGAAAGGAATCAATCCAAAACACTGACTATTAAGAACTCACATGAAGATCTGTAATAACCTCTGAATGAAGTTATTCAACTACAGGCAATAAATCAGCTGATATCTCACAGCCTCTGAACTGCAACACTAAAGATGGCTCGTTCTCCAATGCAAATAGACAACTGAAACCCTTAGCTCCGTTCTCTGAAGGAAGAAGTGACAAAAATCGATTTTCATAACATAATGAAATGAGTTTCTCTCAAAGAAACTTATATTTCCTCAGTTGGGTCGAATTTCTCCAAAAAGCATCATTTAAATGATACTTGAATTTCACCTTTTAATCTTTCCATAGTTTGGACGCCCTTTTAATTAAAATAATTAATTAAAAAGTGGCTCCTTCTTCATGATGGTCGACCCCTTTAAAAAGTTACTTAAGTTATAATATTAAATTATATTATAACTATATAATATAAGCTCCAATTTAATTAATATTTATTTTGGCAAATAAATTTTAATATCTCTCTCAATATAAGTCCGATTAACGAACCATCTAAAGCCGGATGATAAGTGACTAAAACTGCATATGACCAGACCATATTGCTAAAAATAGCAGGGGTGCTCCGTTGAGTGTCTCCGCTTACTAAAAATAGTAAATCAAGCAACTGATGTCCAAACGACCCCGAACGAAAGCCAAACTAAATGATTCTGCCAACTGAAGCCAAGCCAAGCCTCAACAAGACCCTCTAACCACCCTATCAGCCTACGAGGGTCACATAATAGGCTAATCTCAAGATCTGAGAGATGTCAACTGGAAGGGGACATTACAACTCAGTAGCAAATCAAGAAAAAACTAGGCGCCTCATACCCATACAACGCCATGAAGGGGGACATCTGAATGGTCATGTGATAGGTGGTATTGTAACAATACTCACATAAGTGTATCCACTTGACCCACACCTTTTGCTGCCCTGCAATGTAATTCCTGAGGTACCCTTACACTCATTTGTTCACTATCTCCGTCTGACCATCGATCTATGGGTGGTAACTGGTGCTCGATGTAAGCTCGGTTCCACAAAGTCTGAACACCTCCTGCCAAAAGTGACTCAGGAACCGACTATCCCTATCGCTAACTATGCTCTGAGGCAACCCATGCAATCTGAAAACCTCACGGAAAAATACCTCTGCTACCTGTGTAGCTGTGTACGTGGTGGTGATCGGAAAGAAGTGGGCATAATTCGTCAGCTGATCCACAACTACATATATGCAATCCCGTCCTTAGGCTTTAGGCAAGCCCGTAATAAAATCCATCGACAGGCATTCCCACTTCCTGTCAGGTATCGGAAGTGGCTGCAACAACCCTGCCACATACGTGTTCTCCTGCTTGTTCTGCTGACAAACAGGGCACTCACACACATACTGAAGAACATCTGCCTTAAGACCCTTCCATGTAAATCTCTCCCGAACCTGTCTATATGTCTCAAAGTACTCGGGATGCCCTGCTGTAGGTACATCATGGAAAGCTCGCAAAATGGTGTTCTTCATCTCTGACTCTAGGATCAAGAAAATCCCGTTCTTGTAAATGATCAAGTCATTTACAAGTGTGTACCAGGTGTCCACAGTAGATCCCTCAACAATACCAGATGCCCATGTATCCTTGGCATATTCTGCCACAATCAAGTGCCTCCAATCCTCTGGAATTTGTAACATAGAACTCAGATAAGGCCGGCGTGAAAGAGCATCAGCAACAACATTCTGTATACCTTTGATATAGGTGATATCAAAGTCATATGCCTGTAACTTACCCACTTCTGTTGACGCTCATTCAAATCTCGCTGTCCTAGGAAATGCCTCAAGCTATTATGATCAGTTTTAATACAAAACTTACTGTCCACTAAATATTGCCTGAATTTAGCCAAGGCATGCATTATGGCTAGCATTTCCTTATCATATATACTGTAAACCCTCTCTGGTCCTCTGAATTTTCTGCTCTCATAAACAATCAGGTGCTTGTCCTGCATAAGCACCGCTCCAATGCCCTCAATAGAAGCATCACACTGAAGCTCAAAAGGCTTCATAAAATCTGGCAGTGCCAACACTGGACATGTAGTCATCAGCTCCTTGAACCTCTCAAAACACTCCTGTGCCTCAGGAGTCCAAATGAATGCACCTTTTTTCAACAAATCTGTCATAGGTGCTGCATGGCGTGAATATCCACTGACAAATCTGTGATAGAAACAACATAACCCAAGGAATCCTCGCAGTTGTGTAAGGTTCACCGAAGTAGGCCAATCTACGATGGCAAAGATCTTCTCAGGATCCATCCGCACTCCCTCTGCACTAATAATATGGCCTAAGTATAACAACTCAGTCATCCCTAAATCACACTTGGATTCCCTGGCATACAAGGACTCCCTCTCCAAAATGCTGAGTACTATACCCAAATGAGCCAAGTGCTCCTGCCATGTCCTGTTGTAGACCAAAATATCATCGAAGAAGACAAGTACATATCTCCTCAAATGTGAGTGGAAGACCCTATTCATGGTGGACTGGAAAGTCATTGGAGTGTTGGTTAGCCCAAATGGCAAAACCACAAACTCGAAGTGTCCACAATGACAGCGAAAAGCAGTCTTCTCAACATCCTGCTCACGAACTCTAATCTGATGATATCCCGATCTCAAGTCTATCTTCGAAAAGTAACAGGCACCATGGAGCTCATCAAATAAGCTCATCTATACGGGGTATGGGATATCTGTTCTTAATAGTCCTCTTATTCAAGACTCTATAATCTATGCACATACTAAGTGTACCATCTTTCTTCTTCACTAGTACAACTAAAGAAGCAAATGGTGATTTACTCGGACGAATGTGACCCATAGCAAGCAACTCCTTGATAGTCTTCTCTATCTCATCCTTAAGCCGCTTAGGGTGCCTGTAAGGGGTAATCATGATGGGCTTGTCGCCCTCCTCAAGCTCTATGATGTGCTCAATACCCCTGTCTGGAGGTCTCCCTGGTGGAATGTCACTGAAAACCTTCCCGTGCTTAACTCTCAACTGCTGAATGTTAGGATGATATTCAGTCTTATGCTGTCCCTCCTATGTAGGTGTCAAAGTGCACTCGGCAGCCCACTCAACCATGTCATGACGCATAAGTCTCTCCATCCGTCGAAAGGAAATAGTCCTGACATTACTGTCTTGCATGGCCTTCAGCATATGAGTCTTCCCATCCACCTCGAACCGGATCTCCATGTCTTTGAGACGAAGCGTAACTTCCTCAAGAGAATGAAGCCACTTCGTGCCCAAAACTAAATCAATATCTCCCATATTTACCACATAGTAATCAGCCTTGAATTCATAATTATTCAAGCACAAAGGAAGATCCTTAATCATACGGTCACACCTGAGAGTGTAACCGTCAGCCACCTTAACCCAAATGCCCTCAAACTCAGTTATGAGCCCACGCTTCTCAACAAATCTCGCATCTATAAAATTATGGCTCGCACCTGTGTCTAAAAGGGTGATAACCTTTTGACCAACCAAAACTCCACGAAGTCTGAAAGATCCCTCCTGCTAAATGCTAGACAATCGTGCCTCCTGAAGTTGGAGCTCTGACTCTGCCCCCACCTTAGGCTCTGAAGCCTCTGATTCTGACTCCTCAGAACTCTCCTACTGTTCAGAATTTTCAGATTCCGAGTCATCATAATAAGATCCCTCCTGCTGAATGCTAGACAATCGTGCCTCCTGAAGTTGGAGCTCTAACTCTGCCCCCACCTTAGGCTCTAAAGCCTCTGATTCTGACTCCTCAGAACTCTCCTACTATTCAGAATTTTCAGATTCCGAGTCCTCATAATAAGCCCACATAACTCTATTGGCCTTACCCTTAGGCCGCAAAGGACAATCATGGTTAGCGTCGTAGGGACCCTTGCAGTAGAAGCAAAGCCTCTTCCTGCGCAAATCATTAAGAGTCTCACGATCCAAGGGTGCTGCTGATTTTCCCTTTGAATCACTCTTAAAATCATATTTCTCCTTATTTTTATTGAATCCCTTGTTGTCCTTGAATGAAGAAGTATTCCTGGAATTGAACTTGTTAGATGGAGCTGCAAGTTCCATGCTGTGTGCCTTCTTCATCGCTTCCTATAGTGAGAGAGGATCAAATGCTTTGATCCATCCTGTCATTGGTTCCAACAATCCCTCCACGAAGAGTACCACTAAACGCCTCTCTGATATGTTAGGAACCATCACAGATAACCGCTGGAAGTCTCCTATGTAAGCCTCCAAGGTACCAACCTGTCTCAACTGGGCCAAATCTCTAAAGTAAGTCTCAAGATCCTTCTTGTCAAACCGTTCCACCAATCTGTCCAAAAACTCCTGGTAAGTGGTGATACGGTCATGCTGAAGTGTCACCATCCCATGATGCCACCAGTCATAAGCTGCCCCCTTAAGATGCAAAGTAGCATATCTAATAGCATTCTCCTCAGCCATGGGACGCAATGCAAGGAAAGTATCCAGCTTACTGATCCAAGTGTGTACTGTAACCTTACCACTGCCGTCAAACATAGCTAAGGAGAGCTTGTTTGTGGCGTGCTTCAGTCACTATTCTGATGTCTAGGCCTCCTATCCTACCTATTCCTGTAATGCTCTCTCCACTATGTGATAAATATGTCAAAAGTAATTCTCTCTCTGACCTTTGGGGCCAATAACTCCCACTCATCGTTCGCTGCCATAAGAATATCAGCGAACATTTCCTCAGGCTCCTCATCTGCAATAGCCCCATCAGGCTCCTGTCTCACAAAATTCAGATGGGTAGGCCTATCTGCGGTCCGTTAAACAGTCCTGGGTATCCTCCGTGAGGCTGCATCACTCCTGTTTTCATCACGACGTGGTGATGGTCTCCTAGGTGAACCAATCCTCTATATCGCCGTGGTCAACTACTGTAATACATCAGCTACCAGTTGCTGACCTGTCCAAAGATCTCTAAGAGTTTGTCTAACCTCTACATCATCATCCCTAGGATCTCAAGGAATCTCTGTTTTGTCAGCCATGGTACCCGGCTCCCTGTTCACTCCCCGTTCCCTGTCAAACAAAGCTCTCCTACGAGTGTAATATTTGTGAGGCACAACCTCCTGTGGCTGCATATGAATCCCAAACCCTCAGGCTGGCAGGAAACCGCTCTGATACCACTGTAAAAACTCGTTTCCTCACGATTTCGGAATTGATTGTTTTTGCTTCTTTTCTTGTCGTTTTTGATTTTTTTTGTGGTTTTTGCATATAATGGTAATATTGCGATTTTGAAAGATAATGCCTGCAAAATTTAAATAAAATATTACAGTGCTAAATATGATGGAATCTAATTGATTTATTGATTCCAAACTATTATTGTTCCTCCAGACTGTTTACAACTGTGATCAGACAACATGCAAAGTAAAAAGCAATAACTCTTATTCAGAAAACCTGGTTATTGCAGCCGCCATTAATGATGAAGATTTGAGTACGGCAACCATCAAAAAAGCTTTCTCCAGCCTCGTGATTGATGCAGACCATTCCAAAGATCAATGTGTCCCATCTTGTGAAGACAGAAGACCAGAAGACAAGGCGTCCAAGCTAGAATGCAAAGTACGGCCCTCAAGTTGATTAGTACGGCCTCCAAACAACAACAATAAAATCCGTACTCTTGAAACTGATGCCAAATGTATATCAACAAGCCGCTCAAAGAAAAAACTGTCTCTAGATAATTATTAATCAAACCCTGAATGACAACTTCCCAATATGCTCTGTAATAACTTCTAGATGAAGCTATTTCACTGATAGGCAATAAATCAGCTGATATTTCATAGCCTCTAAACTGCAGACACTGAAGATGGCTCGTTCTCCAATGCAAAAGAAAACGGTAAACCCTAGGCTTTGTTCTCTAGAAGAGGAATTCTGGAAATCAATATCATAAGCAATTCATAATGAAGTTTTCACTTATATTCTTTCAAGAGGGTCGACTTGTCTCAAAAAGCACCATTTAAATAAAAATTGAATTTCACTTTTAATAATTCCATAGTTTGGGCACCCAAAATAATTATAATTAATAATTGAACTTGGCCCCCTTTCCATGATGGTCGACCCCTTCCATAAAGTCACTTAAGTTATAATATTTAATTATATTATAACTTTATAATATAAACTTCAATTTAATTAATATTTATTTTGGCAAATAAATATTAATATATCTCTCAATATAAGTTCAATTGACGAATCGTCAAAAGCCGGATGATAAGTGACTGAATCTGCATATGACCAGACCATATTGCTAAAAATAGCAGGGGTGCTCCACTGAGTGTCTCCACTTACTAAAAATAATAAGTCAAGCAAATGATGTCCAAACGACCCTGAATGAAATCCAAACTTAATGATTCTGATAACTGAAGCCAAGCCATGCCTCAACAAGACCCTCTATCCACCCTATCAGCCTACGAGGGTCACATAATAGGCTAATCTCAAGAACTGAGAGATGTCAACTGGAAGGGGACATTACATGCAAGCATGATAAACTGGGTTCTTCCCTAACTCCAAGACTCCATGATTGTCACGAAAATTTGGATTCAGTATAGTTTGAGGAATTTCAAGATCACTCAAAACTCAGTGTAACCATAGTGCTTAACAACTAGCACCAACAACTACTTTGTATTCTGCTTTAGTGGAAGGTAAAGCTATAGTGTGTTGAAGATTACTCTTACCATGAAATAACTTCTAAGCCCTGGGAAAATATATAGCTAGTAGTTGATATACAAGCATAGACTAAACCAGCCCAAACAAAGTCTATATCTTGTCAACTTCAAATCCTCTATTCTCTGATAGAGAATGCCAAAGTCAAGAGTACCTTTGACAAGGTTGGCATTTTAATTTGCATTTTTCAATAAGAGAACAGAACAAGTGTAAGATAAAAAAAGTTCCTCAAATTATGAAGGGTGACTCCTTCAAAACTAAACTAATCCTAGACACTAAGTTAGAAAAAAAATATACAATTATCGACACTATGCACAATGTTCTTGGGTTTTGGACTACTGAAATGAACAAAGTAAATTTCTGCCCTATCTTTTTGCCTTGGATATAAGTACAAAGATGGAAACAATTCTTCCTCACAAATGACATTTATAGACTATGACTTAACTCAAGAAATTGAATTTAACACACCACCTACTCATTGACTAAAAGCAGAAACCAGTAAGTTGATGCACACAAGATTTAGAAAGGAATAATAAATTTGACAAACAACAACATGCAACCTCAAAGATAAAACTATTAAGTTACATATAAAGCCGCAACTTAGATAGGTAGATAATATCAATGCAAACCTTGATATTAACTACAAACATTCAATCTAATAGTTGAAACAAAAGATGGAGCTAACACAAACACATGAACATAAGATTAACTCACTTAAACAATAATCTTTGCTGCAAAAGCATGGCACCAACTATCATTAAGAAAACATATGCTCCACACAATTATTAAGGTTACAAAACCCATTTTGGGGGATTTAGGATTATAATTAGTTTATACCAAAAATCATTGTCTATAAAGAAAAATGCCTAAAAATAATAAAAAATAGTAAAGAAAGAATTTTAAAGAAAAAAACTACTCTACACAAAGCTTTGAAAAACTGAAAGCAACCTAAAAATAGGCTTTTGTCATCTTGTCTAAAAATAAAACTTGTCAAATATAGATTTGATTAAAAATAGCTATGCTCCACGAGGTTTCGGGGACGGGGATGACAGGGTACAGCGGGATGAGTTTTCGGTACAGGGGTACTTAATATTTTTTTTAGTGTATTTGTTTGTGAGTTGTTAAAACAACTCGTATACTTTTAGGATTTGTTATAGAGGTTTCCAATAATATAGGATATGGAAATCTTATATATATTTAATTCATGTTGAACGAAAGAGTGAAATAGAAGAATATTATTTTTGGGTGTAAAATCTGCTCTTCCTTTCTCTCCCAAAATCTCTAATATTATGCTGGAAGAACACTAATAGCATGGCAATTTTGATGAAAGAAAGTCAAGCTGCTAGGTCTAATCTGGTCAGATTACTAAAATGAACCGGAAGGTATTTTTACATATCTAAAACTCAGGAATGAACTTAGATCAGATGGAATATTAAGGTACTTGGCACGAGTAAGAGTATGTCAAATCTTAACTGCATCACAGGAATTTGTAAGGAAGCACAGGCTATAGGTTGAAGTATAATCCAGAACGTGTCCTACCTACTTCTCTTTAGGTGTACACCCAATCACAAGTCCTATAATGAGGTTTAGATATGTCTATGTATTCTTCCAGATACAGTCAGTCTCATAAGAATAAGTATTCTGTTGAAGATAGAGATGTCAAACGGCAGGGCCAAGGTTGACTTGAGAGTTGTAGGGATGTTGGATATGCAATGCCAGATAGCCAATATGGCAGAAAATCTCAGGAAGTCGGGAACTTCCAGCAGCCCATACACCAGTAGTTGGAGGCCTAAAAATGGTAATGCAGTACCATATCTTATTTGTATGTGATATTATTTCATTGTAATTGAAGTTGTCTATTTATGGTTTTAACTTTTAACCAAGGGTGTTTAATGAAATCTCTTGATGCATGGATGTCTTGCTATCATTTATGATGTTGCTTTGTGCTTTTGAGTTACCGTCATGAAGTAACATATTGCTGTCTACTGGAAGGTTTAACATTGGATGCGACAGATAGCGATTTCTGCCACTGGATGGGGTCATCAGTTGCCACCCTCATACCTTTCTCCAGCACCAGGAATTCTTCAACTTGGACTTGAACTGTGTTAATTTATGATTAATCAACAAAATTTTATGTATTAAATGTTGACCTTATGGCTGTGTAATGTTATTTGATCAATTATTGATATCATTGTAATTATGAACCTCTTGATATGTTGTAATTATTAATTCAATTATTGTAACATGATTGTATTTATTACTCTTGGCTAGCATATTGGATCTATGTTCTGGTATTGGGTGAATGATAAAAATAAATGGAACATACATGTATGTTTAAAAGAATGAATGAAATGAAAAGAAAAGAAAATGCAGGGTTAAATTCCAGTACAGGATTTCACAACTTATTAATCTATTATAATAGCCAATGTGAAATGATAAGTCTCACAAGCTAGTAACAGGAGGGATCCCAAACATTACATTCTTTGCATGTCAAGATGTGTAAACAGGTGGAACCCCAAATTTATCATTGCCCTTCTATAACCCAAACAACTAATATAACTGTATTGTAGTAAAACCGTCTTATCTCACATTCTTTTATAGAACTATAGTAGATTATATGTGTGCATTTTAGGTATCAACTAGCCATGTAGAAGTTAAGAGTACTAATTGAAACGAAATCCTGAACTAGTAAAGACTCCTTACCAGTAGGTTATTAATCACAAGAAAAAAAAGTATTTCACCAAGAAAACCAAATTTACCATTTCAAGTAAACAAAAAGCTTATCATTGCTTCTGGTAGTCACCCTCTTGAAGTTTGCATTCACGTACCTTAGCAATTCCTTTAAATATAAAATTAAGTTCATAAAGAAAATAAGGATAAAAAGGAAAAACAAAGATAAAAGCACAGTGAATGAAAATATTTTTAAACGTGAGCATTTTTTAATATTTTATCCTGCTGTTGAAACAGTAATTGTTATGCAAATATTCAAAAATTAGAACTTAAAAACAATCACTGGATTGTCATGTTGATTTCACCATAACACGTTAGAAATCAAGATTTGATAGAAAACACACCTGAGCATCTTCTCTTACTCTCAAGTTTTGCCGTGTTGGATCCAACAAATCATTTATGACCTTCAACAAAAGAAAAGAAAGAACTATAATAATTAGAAAACAAACCTTGAAGCTTTCTGGTAAGTATAGCATAAAGCCTTAAATTTATTTTACAAATGTTGGAAAAAATACTTAAACAATATAACAAAAGTATAAGAAGAAAATTGCGGTTCACTCACCGTAGGAAACTCATAACAAAACCAAGCAATAATTACACCATATCAACTTATATAAAACATCAATCTTGAACTCGAAGTGGTAAAATAAAATACAATGATTACAAGTGTACCAAGAAATGGCATCATTATCATAGGTAGTTTGCACATTTTCTCAATAGTGTTTATTAATAAAGAAGGCAGTTTATCCATCAATAGCATGGTTGTCTCCTTCCCTATCAATCAAATGGCGAAAACAAGAAAATTAGAATTTTGCAAAGCAATATCTAATCCTTAAGAAAGATTGGTATGGCCTTCCCTTAAAACATGACTGGTTGGATGGTGCCCTTCCATTTGAACCTTGTAATGTCATCACACTTTGATTTGTGCAATAAATTTTATATCTTGAACAAAATTCTCAAGCAACATGTTTGTGCATTTATGCATGTGATGAGAGAGGGTAGCTCAAGGTGCCACATATATACATATCAAATATTAAAAAAAAAACATATAATTTGATACATAAGTAGATAATAAAATTTCTCAAGAAATATGTCAATGCATTCATGCATGCCATAAGAGTGGGTAGCTCAAGGTGCCACATATATAAATATCAAATACAAAAGAAAACATAAAATTTTATAGATAAATTGATACAATATAGGTGAGGATACATGTCTAAATTATGTATTGTTCCATGGGGATACACTCCCCCTCCAAATCCTCCCATTTCCGAGATGTGGGGACTTGGAGGGGACGCCCCACAACTGCTACCCAAGACTCAAGGATTTTTTTGGGACATCTCTCCTCAAGGAGGGGACATTTCCAAGACGTCTTCATTTGCAAATAACTTGGGGACTCTTTAACATCCCTAAGATGTTCAAAGGACTCCTAGGAGTCTCCCAACCATCCAAGGGACTTCCAAATTCTCCTGATAGTCCCTAGGAATTCCAAGCGTCCCCCACGGAAAAATAAAGGATAAGTTCTTTTTTTTTAGATCAAAGTGTTTTAGAATTGTGTGCCCTAAACCCTAACCCTAATGGCTTATGGGCCCCACCTAAACCCTAAACACAAAAACTTAATGAATAGGCATCTAACCCTCATTCCAAATCACCTCCAAGTTTCAACAACAAAGTTGAAAGTTGCAAAAATAAGCTACAAGAGTGAGAAAGATTGCAAGTGAGGGCATTAGGATTGAGGAATAGTGAGAGAAGAGCAAGTATGAATAGTGACATCAATCCAAAATTGAATCAATGGATTCAAAGCATCATTCAAGCTTCAAGGTACTTTACCTTAATGACTATTTTTTTTTTCATTGTTCAATTTAGTAACTATTTAGTAAATTACTAATTTTACTTGACAAATTTAGTAGTTAATTGAAGTGTTTACAATTTGAATTTACATTGTTATGAATTTCAATTTCAATTTATTATTTTAATTTCACAAATAAATCATTGAGTAATGAATCATGATCAAATTTTAGAAATTTTTATTTTACAAAAGTAATATTTTATTATCTAGGTGTTCCAAATTTATTTGTTAAATTATTTATAAATGTTTCTTTTGCAAATTTGCATAATTTTTTATGTGAAAATTTAACAATCAAAATTTAGCTTTACCATTCAAATTAGGATTTCTTCTTTTGTGTATCCTTGTTTGATGAATGATGAACAAGGATTCATATTTTTGTGTATCCTTTTCTCTTGTGCTTCACGTGACCCGGAGTAAGAAAAACAAAAAGAAAATCCTTGTGTCTTGAGCCTATGCATAATTTATTATTCATTAACTTAATGATGTTATGACATGTATGGTAACCATAATTTTGTTTCTTTCAATGTCACTATCAATTTTTCTCACAGCATGAGTGATGAAGAGGAACACATCAAGCTTATGGGGGATCAATCAAAGACTCCAAGTACAAATGTGGGGACATGTGAGGCAACTAGTTCTATTGGTAGTGCACATTTTAGTTGCCCTTCCAAATTGTTAGAGCATTTTTCCAAAGGTCTTTTGATAAGAAGTCGCCTTTGAAACAATTATCCCCTAAATTGCAATCAAAACCTGGCTCAACAATAGGGAGCACTAGGCTATAGAAATGCAATTTTTGTCAACTTGAGTTTCAAGGCAGCATTATAAGAGTTAATGCACACCTCTATGTCACTAGAAAAGGTGTAGGAGTTTGTGTGGGATTGTCACTTGAAAAAAAAATAGATTGTGAGCTTATTCCAATGGCCAAAGTCTTATACTTGCCACTTTGCCATTGAGGTCTCCTACACCTAGTAATACTAGGAATACCCCAAATCCACGAATTTCAAGTTAATTTACTTATGCTTTTCTATCTAGTTTAGGAGTAGCTATATCAAATCCTAAAGGGAAATGTAGAATGACCACTAGTGATGTTGCAAACAGAGTGGCAGAGTTATTCAATATGCAAAACAGAGATGAGGCAAATGATGCCATTAACCAATTCTTCTTTGCCAATGGCATTCCATTCCATGTGGCTTTCTCTCCTTATTATAAGGAGGTTGTGGCTAAAATAATCAAAGTATGATCATCATATGTGCCACCAAGGGAGACAAAATTGAGAAACTTGGACAAGAACTATACCAAGATTAATAATCTAATGGAAAAAATAAAAGCTACCTAGGTCACTAGTGGATGTAGCATAATCATGGATGGGTGGGCAGATATCAAGCATTTTCCACTCATCATCATCATGGTCAAATGTATAGAGGACCCTTACTTCCTTAGGGTTATTGATTGTTCAAGGCATTGCAAGGATGTTGATTTTTAATTCCAAATACTTAGAGATGATATTGAGGAGATTGGGCATGAGAATGTGGTGCAATTAGTGACAAATGCAGCATATTAATGCAAAGCCGCAGGGAAATTGAGTGAGGAAACCTACAAGCATATTTTGTGGACTCCTTGTTGTGTCCATGCCATGAGTAAAGCACTCAAGGGCATGGACAAAACTAGATGTATCAAAGATGTGGTTAATGATGCTAGAGATGTGTAGATGTTTATCTAGAACCACTATACTTCACATGCACCCTTTAGGACCTTCTCTAAGAAAAAGTTTTTGAAACCTATTGAGACTAGATATACATCATACTTCATTCTATAGGAGAGGATGCTGACTTGCAAGAAGCATTGCAACTAATGTTCATGACAACAAAGTGGAATTAGTAGTATAATTCCAAGCCAAAGCAAGGGAAGAGGGTGAAGGAGATGGTGAAGAGTGATACATTTTGGGCTGATGCAAAATGCATTGTTTCCATCATTACTCCAGTTTTTAAAGTTATTAGATATGGGGACGCAAATGCACCTAACCTTGGAGAAGCATATGAATGCATTGACAGTATGTTTGGCCAAATGAAGGCGATTGTAGAAAAGAAAGAGCCCACATTAGCATTCTACAATAAGCACATTTAGCCACTCATTCATCGCCCATGGGAGAAGCTCAACACTCCCTTGCACATGACTGCCTATGTATTGAACCCAAAGTCGTATGTGCAAAGGCCGAGCGAGAATACTCCTATACAGGATGTTGAGGTGAAAACAAGCTTCATGAAGGCCATTCAAAAGATGCATGATTCTACACAGGCCAGCATCATTCATATTGAGTGGAAAAATTCCCTACTCTTAGGGGATATTCAGAATAGGCCAAGATTGATAGAGAAATTACAGCACAAGAGGATCCAATTCTATGGTGGACTATGCATGGGCCTAATCCTTTGACTACCACATTAGCCATTCATCTGTTGTCAAAGGTTTCTAGTTCTTTTGTTGCTAAGAAGAATTGGTCTAACTTTAGTTTCGTCCACTTTGTTAAGAGGAATCAACTTGCCTCTAGGAGAGTGAAGAAGCTTGTAGCTATACAGTGTCTTGCATCTTGCTGACCACAACACACTTATGTACAAGAAGAGTCCACAAGCACAATGGGATGTAGAGCCGGAGGAGCCCACACAGGTTAATGAAGATGTAGCACAAACAAGGTTAGTTGGTATTGCTTTGGAGAATCTAGAATTTGAGGAGTCTAGTACTTTAAGTGATGAGGAATTTGGCACAGACTTTGGAGACAAGATTGAATATTATAAGCATAGCATCTTTTTCAGGTGGCTCTGAAAGAGACTTGTCCTTCCTTTATTCTTGAAATACCATGCATCATATTTTATTATCCTCTATTTCAAACAGAGCTTGATTTCAACTACCATAAAGATGTTAACAGAGATACACCATCATGTTTTGCTTTCCAAAACTATATCAAACAGAAAATTGTATACAAGAAAAAGCAAGTAGCAAAACATAAACAGATAAATTGTCTCGAGCAACAAAGAGTTTCTTTTACCAAGTAGTAGAATTGGATTAAACATTTTAAGAAAAATTTAAGAAGCAATGCAACTCAGAACAAATAATTTAGCAAGTATTTATATGTTGATCATTAAACATCCTTACCTCATTATAAATTTCAAGATAGGAAACACGTAGCAGAAACTTTCGACCAGCAGCCTGCACAAACCAATACTCAGCACTAAATGACGCTGGTAATAAAAAACAATGTCATGAACTCATATCTTTAATATTTCTCTTTATATGAAGTAAATTATTATATTGAGAGGAGAAACTAGTTAAAAAGATGAATATCTAGACAACCAAAATTAGGGATTCAAAGGGGCGGCCATTATATCAAAATGGCAAGATCTGTAGCTTTCTGAGTGATGTTATGACCAGCCTCCAGCTGGACCCTTCTTGCAAAAGAAAGAGTCGTGCATATTCATCAGACTGGTAGCAAGGGATTTTACAGTAATTTGGTGTTGCAGTACACAAACAAAACAGCCTGAATGACTTCAAAAATTGGCTCAAACCTAGCTGTCTGAATTCAAACATAGTACTAAGATCCATAGTTGAAAAACTCGCCAAACCCAAAAAACACGACTCAGCAAAAGCTTGACAAAAACTCGACAACTTAAAAAATTGCTTAAATTTCATTAAAAACACTTTTTTCTTTTGCAAAATTCAATGATAAGATGCATCCAATGAATCAATAAATGAGTACATAAAAGAAACAAGTTGAGTTTAGTTGTATTTGATTGATTTGAAAGCAAATTGGGTACAAAATGGCATCCTCATGTGGAATGTGCTAATAGTGACAATACTGATAGTTTGAAACAAAATCAAAATAGCAAATTGTTTTTGTAAAACTGAAAGTAAATACAACATTAATATATTTTACAAATTTACATCTTCCTCTTCCCATGTCTTGTGAAAACTAGGGGAAGGTAGAACTGGACAATATTATAGATGAAGACTTGTAGGCAAACTTGGAAACTTGGACTTGGAGAGTACCTAGAAAATCAAATGAAATGAAAATGCCTTTTTAGCAGCCACGGGAGACCTGTTTTTTGGACAGGCGAGTTTATTTTGCGGACTTGTCGAGGTTTTGGTGAAAACTCACCAGAAACTCGGCAAGTTTTTCTCCTTTATTCAGTGAGCAATTTTGGAGAGTAAATGCGGGAAAAACTCGGCATCAAAAAAAACTAGGGAGTTTTTTAAAACTCGCCGATTACTCGGAGAGTTTTTCAACTATGTTAAGATCAATAAGCATCATTTTGAAGTGTATAAAAATCCATAAAATGAGTGAGAAGTATGATGCTCCTCCTTCATTTCGTAACAAGGCCAAGTATATGCAGGTAACATTATGTGTTGGTGAAAGAGGGATCCATTTCAAGCAGATCCATGCATCCTAGCTGTAATGGAGATTTCAGCTCTGGTGGCCTGTCATTTGGAGTATGGAATAAACTCAGTTTGCTCCTGCACAATCTCTGAAATTCTGTGCCTAGCATTTTCAAAGGGTACGGGAGTATTTATTGCTTGCCACATTCAGTCATGTTTCTCAATGAATTTATTTGTATCCTCCAATAATTTTATTCAAATTGCTTATAGTTATTTGTCTACAGAATTATTTTCTTTTAGTATGTCAATATTACTAACATACCGAAAAAAATAACTATTATATGGAACATATAGACAACATAGTTGTAGAAAAATGTGAGAAATGATCATACATAAAACAGGCTCAAACAAAAAGTCTACACAGTTTTATACAAAAATCTTGCAAATTCAGGCTAAAACAAATTTCCTAAGTTACCAATTCGTTTTTGGATTCGGGTACGGGTATGAGAATCCGGTACGGGATTCGGTCAAAAAAAAATTTGGGGTTGGGTACATTTTGGGTACAGCAATACAAAAAACATATAAAAATCAGAAATATATACATATTTGCAGCAGTAATTAAGTTCAGAATACACCTTGGTGAACACAGCTTGCTTAGGAGGAGGTTTCCATCTAGCATCAGGCCTGGCTTGAGGGAATGTTTTTTTAAGTGTCCAGTATCAGAGCAGGCTCAACATCTAAAAGTGATCTCTTCATGATCCAAAAGATTATTCCACTTACTGTCACCAACCTTCAGACCAAAATTTTCTGGCAACTGTTTGGATGTATCTAATTCCACCAAAATGTGAACAAATATGAATTGGAAGAATAACTCAATACTCTGGGTCTTGGAATAAATTTCCAAATGGATTTAACAATGGAGTCTAGGTTGGAAGAACTCCATAGTTGCAAAGGGAGACTCAGGAGACACACCCAAGCAGGGAAAGTTGAGAAGGATTATGTGATAGTGTTGAACTTCGGGTACCATGGTTTAATACACAAATGGACTCTATCCCAGGACCATGGCGTAAGGTCCCTTGCTAAATCTGATTCAAAGTTCACCTCTTCCTCCACGTTTAAGGATAAATATTTTATCACACAGTTGTATACTTTGAGTTTGAATAGTACCTTTGTTTGCACCAGTATTTGTTTTGAATGTTGGTGAACTGAGATGTTTTGGTTTCTTTTTTTGCAGATTTGTTGCAAAGTGAAACTCATACACATAGATATTGAAAATAAATATGACAAATAGTGGAAACAGAACAATGTTGACATTAATCACAGGACATTTCATTCATATGCTTTGCTGATAAATATAGAAGTTTATTTAAATAAACGTGATGCAAACTGTGAAGTAAACAACTCAGATCTGACCTTTATTTGCTCACTGGTAATATTCTGTCATAACAGCAATATGTCAGGTAATTATTTAATTATTTAGAAGTCAACTATTAGTCAAAAAAATAATTAAAAAATGCAAAAAAACGTTGGATTCGTCATGGATTCTTCTTGGCGTATCCTGGTCGAATCCAGAGTGTCAAATCGAATCCAAGGCGAATCCACAGACCAGATTTCATACCCTGCCCAAATTTGTATTGTACCGTACCCGAATTGCGAATCTGGTACAAATCGAATCGTATCCAGAGGCTGGGAATGGCGAATCGGTAACTTAGCAAATTTCCAAACATAACTAGGATAGATTTTCTGCTTAGGTTTTTCCTTATAAAGGGTGTATTAAAATCAATCACAGTCTTTGAAACAAAGCGACCTGCAGCATCATTTCATTTTAAACATACCAGAAACAACATTGCATCTGAATTTTGTGCCTGATTATGCAGCTTAAATATATTGTAAACATGGAGCAATAATCACTTCTGAAGGAAATGGTGTTTACTTAATTAATACTCTGACTACGAGTATTTAATGATCAAATAAAAAAAGGTCTAAAATAAGAAATTCTACACAGTTTTATCCAAAAACTAGGATAAATTTTCCACCTGAGTTTTTCCTTATGAAGGGTGCATAAAAATCAAACACTATTTCAAAACAAAAAAAAAAAATATTCGGCATGATTTGGTTTTAAGTATACAAGAAACAAAATTGCATCTGGATTTTGAGCCTAATTATGCAGTTTAAATATACTGTAAAAATGGAGCGGTAATCACTTCTACAAGAAACAATGTATACATAATTAATAATCTACCTGCTAGTATTTAATGAACTTGTCAGCATTTCAATTCACACCACATATGTGCAATAGAACTGTTCTTCAAATTTGAAAATGAAGTTCCCTGTCCTGTAAAATAAGACTTAACCTAGAATGAACAATATATACTTGCAATTTACAAACTTTACAGAGTTTTTGGGGATGGTTTCACATTCAAGCTGAATAAACTTTAAATGTATATCTGTTTGGGTTTGTCTCGTGTTAAATGCTGAAACACTCTTTCAACACAAGTCAAAGGATTTTAGGCTTTTGGATTGAAACTAAATCCTATACCTACATGCTTGCATTGCTCAACCAAACATAGAGACTGGACAAAGAAAGCACACATTAGCATTAAATGACACCAAACTTTATAAGCTACAAAAGGCCAATCTAACACCTATTATAATACAAAAATTTCAATAAAAGTGCACTAACACACAAGATAGAGCATTTCAATAGTAACTTAGAAGCAAAGTAGACATACTAATCCCGTTGAATGAATAACAAATTTGACAATAACACTAAATAGCAACTTCAATAATATGCATACTAGAAATAGACTTCTTGAAAGCAGCTTTGGATGATTTTAATTTGATGATGCTTTCCTTTGGTCCAACGAATTCTGCCAAACACTTTGATGAAACTCTAAAAGTTTAACTATTCAATGAACCTTGATGACTCAAATTTGAAACCCTCTGATGAACCTCTAAAAATTCACATTGATGCTTTCATTGTTGACTAAGATTTGGCAAACCCTCAATATTTTTGAACATTTGATATTTCATAGAATATATTGCTCGTATATGGACATCCTTTGTTTTACTCTTTCATTCTATTTTAAAATTCACCTTCTCCTTAGCTTGATTACTAAAGCTAGATGTTGAATCCTTCATGCAACTCCATTCCTGAAAAAATCTTTTTCATTGCTCTAATCTCCAAAAAACACCAAAGTGTAAACACTTCTTTGCTAGAAATAAAATTCAAGAATAATACACAATGAATGGTGATCAATAGAAGAGACCAACTTCAAAATTCTTCTACCACCACTAGGGGAGAGGGGCCCGTAGTCATGTGGGCTAAAATTGTGAGCATGTAGCAGTTGCATGGAATATCGTAGGACCTCCATTTTTTTTTTGAAATGTGGACTGGCCTCTTATCTATCTATAACTAAGGTTTGGAGGTGTGACTTATCACGCAACTTGCCACATCAGCACATCCACTGAGAAGTGTCCAAATTTTGACTTTATTTAAAGATTCAACTGAAACTTAATCATGGTAACCCTAGTAGTTAAACAAAAAAATGTCATTTGTTGCTAGTAGAATATCATATTTTTATTTAAAATATAACTTATATGCAACCTAAATAGACCAAATACCTATTGGTAACCATAATCCTTGTTATCTCTAACTTTTATATACAGCACAAATGGACCAATACTTGAATACAAAAAACCATTTATTGTTATTTAAAATACAACTTATATCTAACAACAACGGACCAATAGTTGAACACTAGAACTTTTTGACAATCCTTCACATTTCATTGGAAAATACAAGGTATTAATTGTGCTCACTTTTTATATTTGTGATAGGCAAAGTATTAATATGAAATACTCCAATGCATATACATTGCTACCCCAATAGTTGTACACATGTATAAACCATAGTCCCGGGACTCGCCAGGACTCGCCCGGACGCGGCGAGTCGCACTTCGCGAGACCCTGGCCGAATCCAGGCCGGAGCGCAGCGTCCAGGCGAGTCCCGACCCCTGGACGCGGCCGATGCAGTAAAGCCCAAAAAGGCCAAAAAAAACATAAACTCAAGTTCTTTAATATTTTTTTTTTGACTTATATTTTCTTCTTAGCCCTAAAAGCAACCTCATTTCATTCATTTGGCAAAATAGGAGGAGAAGAGAGAGTTGTGAAGAAAAATAGGAGGAGAAGAGAGGGCAACCAGCAAGTTGTTGAAGACAAATCCAAGGTCATATATCATTTGGGGAGCTTCATACCAACAAGGAGGTGCATTGAGAGCTCATTACCAGTGATTGGGAGGAGTTTGCATTGCATTCTAAGCCAAATCTAAAAGGTAAGTTTGATTTTAATTGATTTTTTTGTGTTTTTTTAACAAATAATTCATTGTAATTTGTAAAATCATTTTTTTTTTAGTTTGCATATATTTTTTACAAACCCTACTTGCAACTTAAATAATTTTAGAAACCCTACTTTTGCAGCCACATTCATTTGCAAATCAAACCATATTATTATTTTCACAATGTCTCAAACCCCAGTCAGAAAAGACCCTGCTTGGAAACATGCTGAAATCTTTCCCGAAATGAAAAGAGGAGACGCCAAATGTTTCTAATGCAAAACAATATATCATGGAGGCATAAATAGATTAAAATACCATCTTGCACGCATACTCGCCCATGATGCAGTGGGTTGCCCTAGAGCACCTCCTGAGGTTGTTCGTGAAGTGCAGGTGCAATTAGAAACTTTTGAAATGCAAAAAGAAATGAAAAAGAAACAGAAGCAGGAGTTGGTGAGTGTTGGAGTTGGACAGGGACTTGGTGCTGTTGGAGATGCTTCTTCCATGCCTCCATACCGTCCTAGTGCTAGTGCTTGTGCTAGTGCTTCTGTTTCTACATCAGCTATGCCTATGCGTACTCCTAGTGCTGGTGGCGGTGCTATTGCTAGTGGTAGTGGCAGTATTAGCATTGGCCCTAGAGTTCGTAAATCTTGGGTGGACTCATATTTTGTACCACGCACTACTCCTGGTTACCAACCGTCGCTTGAGAGCATGGGTTGGAACAAGGATGCACATGATGCAGCAAAAAAGTCAATTGCGAACTTTTGGTACTACTGCACCATTCCCTTCCATGTAGCCAGGTAATTCTTTTTCGTTTAATTGTTTTAAAATTTATATTTAAATTTTACAATCTAGATGTATCTCATTATCAAATTCAAATTTAAAGTTAAAAACTTAAAACTTTTTCATTTTACAATACTTATGTAACTTATTAATTTATTTATGACATGCTATAGGTCACCTTTCTGGCAAAACATGGTTGATGCCATAACCATATGTGGGGCGGGGTTCAAAGCCCCTGCTAAAGATGAATTAAAGGGCCCACTTTTGACTCAAAAGGTGGCAGATGTGAAAGCACAATTAGAGGAGCAGCGCAAGCAGTGGAGGATGACTGGTTGCACCATCATGACTGATGGTTGGACCGATAGGAGAAATAGGACGCTGCTTAATTTCCTAGTTTCCTCCGGAGGTAATTGTACTTCCCTCAATGCATTGAAATTTGAATTTGATTTAGTGATTAATAATTTAATATGGCTGATTTATGTTTTTTAATTTATTGAATAATTGGTTTTGCTTGTTTTCTCAGGTGACATCGTCTTCATGAAGTCCATTGATGCTTCTGCCCAATTCAAAAATGCCACATACCTATGTGAGGCTATAGAGGAGGTGATAGTTGATGTGGGGGAAGAGAATGTAGTGCAAGTGGTGACAGATAATGCAGCAAATTATGTTGCTGCTGGTAGATTATTGATGGAGAGGCACCCTACTATATTTTGGACTCCATGTGCCGCCCAATGCATTGACCTCATGTTGGAGGATCTTGGCAAGCTCCCATGGATCAAAACATGTGTGGATGCAGCAAAAAACATATGCAAATTTGTATACAACCACACATGGGTGCTTAACCTTATGAGGCAATACACGGGGTTGAGGGAGTTGTCTCGTCCTGGCATCACCAGGTTTGCAACAAATTTTATCACGATGCAATCCTTGATTCGGTCAAGGGCAGCCTTAAGGCGCATGTTTACTAGTGAGGAGTGGTCTTCCTCATCCTTTTCTACAAGCACTGCAGGGATTGCTATGGCTGATTGCATTTTTGATAAGCAAGGGTTTTGGACACCAATGGACGAAATTGTGAAGGTAAAATTTAATTATTTATTATGTTTAAATTTTTAATCATATCTTACTTTTATTTGTTTATTTTCGTTCACACTTATTTGTGAAACATGTTTGCACTTTGGAGTTTATTGAGCCCTTGCTAGTGCTCCTACGAGTTGCAGATGGGGAGAAGCCCCCAATGGGCTACATATATGAGGGCATAGATAGGGCCAAAGAGGCCATTAGATCAGTCTATGGTGGAATTGAGGAGAAGTATCGTCCCATTTGGGATATCATTGATAGGAGATGGAAAAACCAGCTTCATAGGCCCATCCATGCAGCCGCATGTTTCCTAAATCCAGCCTTCCACGTCCACCGTGATCTCCGTGCAGATAGAGAAATTCTTAGTGGGCTCTACACGACAATAGAGCGGATGTTGCCCGCTGTTACTACACAGGTGGTGCAGGAGATAGATGCCTTCACTAAGGCACAAGGAGACTTCTTTGCACGTCAAATGTGCAAAGATAATAGGACAACATTACTGCCAGGTAAAAACATATTTAAGGGCATAATTTTCATCTTTTTATATTATAATTTATTGTTAAATGTTGAACGTGAACTTGAAACTTGAAATGAGATTTATTTTGTTTCTTTTTCTCATCTCAGATAGGTGGTGGCATATGTTTGGTTATGATACACCGATCTTGCAAAATATTGCCATTCGTATATTGAGCCAGCCATGCAGTTCATCTGGTTGTGAGCGCAATTGGAGTATGTTTGAGCACATACACTCCAAGAAGCGCAATAGATTGACATTGGAGAGGATGAATGACTTGGTATATGTTCATTACAACCTTCGGCTCAGATACAGGAAGCTTTTTGACCACGACAAAACCCTGATCAGTCTAGAGGAGGTTGATCCACAGTTTGAGTGGATCACTAAGGCTACAAATGCAGTCTTTAGTGACGAGGACCTTGATTGGGTGGACCAGGCAGAGAGAGAGGCTGAGGTTGTAGCCATGGCTAAGGAGGGTAGAGCACGAGGAGACATAGCTGCTGTCGGTGAGAGTAGCATGGAGAGTCAGACACAAGCAGAGACTATGGCTGCAGCTGCAACATCATCCAGCACCCTTAGACGCCTTCGTAAGAAAGATGCTAGACTATGCCATAGGGCATAGAGTCATTGACTTATAGCTGTTCTTTTACTTTTGATATTTCATATTTGTATGGAACATTTGATGTCATGGATTTCATATTCCATGAGTTTTGTATACATTTGACTAATTTTATATATCTAAGTATGCTATTTCCTTCAGCAACGCAACTACAATTTGTGTACTTTATACTTATGTAATCGTTGTATACTTGTGCATGAGATCAAATTTGATTTTATTTGTGTTGTATTCAATAAAGGGTGCTTCAAACAAGTTTTAAATCTTTAAAAATCTCTAAATTTCTAGGGTATTTTCAACTTTTTTTCATATTGCCACGTCCGAGTCCCGAGTAGCCGAGTCGCCCTCGCCGAGTCCGAGCCGTGTCCGAGTCTCGTTACTATGGTATAAACAATATTTTTTCACTATGATAACAATACTTGTTTAAATGAGTGTCTTATTATATTAAATGAGCATCTTATTTTATAAATGACACACTTATAGTGGATAGATGATATTTTATTTGAGATAAAAAATTATTTATTTTACTTGTTAATTAATGTATTTATGTTTTTTTATATAACATTCATAGGTTCTCATGTGTTCAAGGATGGGTTCATCTTGACCAACATTTGGTTATTTTTTGATTTATATGTGGACTATTTATTTACAATATGTAGTATAAATGTGTGGTAAGACTGAATATTATAAGCACAAGTGCTATGACAATAATTGGAACAATAATTGGACCCTGTACAACTACCGGCCCCTTTCCCCTACCACAATTGAAAAATCTTCATTATGATGTTTGAAATCAATCTTTAAGACCTTTGAAAAATTAAAAAAAGCACTCCTTTTATTGTTTGTTTATGAACAAAAAAGACAAATTTGCTTATGAATTTCAATGAGTTCTTTATACATTCACTTTGCTTTCTATTATTTTCCCTAATCAACTCAATGCAAAAAAAATTTAGTAAATATCAATTTTGAATTTTAATAATTACTAATCAATAATAAATTATTAGTTTTTAATATTACTAAAAATAATTTTAAAAGCCTACACTAAATAAGTGCACAATTACTGTCCTCAAAACTTTTTTTAAAACATTTAAATTCTATTGCACCTGTTTTTTCTAGGCGCACTTTAATGCCATTAACGACAGTTTTAATAAAATTTCAAAAACTTACAAATCCTATGCCTAAAATTAGATGCACCTTTAACGCCTTGACTATAGTCTTTAATAAAAAAGTACTTTAAAAACTGTGTGTCTATTTTCCTTCGTAAAAAGAGAACAGCCTTTGATACGCCTCCCTCTTATCATTTTTATTATTATATTTTTTATTTTCTATTTTTTAATTTTTTAACTTTTAGTTTTTAGCAATACTAATTATTATTGTTAATTTTTTTTAATTTTTAAATAATTAATAACTAACAATTATTTCTAATTAAAAATTAACAATTAAAATTAAAAATAGACTACCAATAATATTAATGAATAATATTTAATTATCATTAAAATTCAGCATTAAATTAAAAATTATAATTAATAATGAATAATTAAAATTAAAATTGACAAATAAATTATAAACATTCAGTAATTCGACATTTTTAGATTTTGACACAACAATTTAACTTGCTGAAAAATGACTATTTTGACGACACAATCTTGACCACAAATGACAATTTAACGACAAAGGAATTTCATCTATCACAATTGAGTTCCAAATTGGGTACAATAGTTAGCTTTGTCTGGACACCATGGCATATACTTGCAACATAAGACTTCAAAATCTCTTGGTTTACAAGTAGACCGATGTCATGTCCCCTTCTCAGTGACATCTCTCGGAGCACAGGATTAGCCTATCACACGACCCTCGTAGGCTGATAGACTGGATAGAGGGTCACGTTGGAGCTTGGTTCAGCTTCAGTTGGCAGAGTTTGATCAGTTGGCTTTCGTTTAGACTCATTCAATAATTTTTAGCATTTATGGGACCCCTGCTATTTTTAGCAGATGGCTTTGGCAGTATTATCATTCATCATTAGACGGATCATCATCGGATGAATAACGAGGGAGATATTAATATTTAATTGTATTAATTAAATATTAATTATTTGATGATTACAATATAAAGTTATAATATTAAATTATAACTTAAGTGATTCTATTTGAGGGGGTCGCCATCATCAGAAGGGGCCAAATTGATAATTATATTTTATTATTAAATTTTGGCTGAGACTATGGAAAGATTAAAAGAATTAAAAGTCAAATATTTTAATAAACCCTATTATTGAGGAAATCGCACTTTTGAGCAATATAGTGCATTTGCATTGGGTTTTGAGCCATTATGAGATTATTGGTTTTGAAATTGATCAACTTTGATCTGAGCAAGAAGCTTTAGGGTTTCAAGTTCGAATTCCTTGGGGAACGAGCCATCTCCATTGGAAGCAGTTCAGAGGGTGTGAAATAACACCTGATCTATTGCAGCTGAGAGATTTCTTCACTCAGGAGAAATCACAGAACATCAGAGTTATATATTTTCACGGTTTTCAGAGTAGATTTCATCCAGAAGGCATTTATCTATCAAGGCGCACCATTATACAGAGTTCAGACATTGATTCCAAGGGAGCCGTACAAATTGCATTTATTGCAGCTGCAGGCCGTACCTTTCTGTCAGGCCGTACTTGCATTAAAAGGCGTGTTTTTTGTCCTGAGCCAAAGCGCCTATCTTCTGGCTTCCAATCTTCATAACCTTGGAGCGCTGGGGTAGCTGGAGTCTTTTGAGATCATTAGACGGGAGGAGAAACAAATATTCATTGCAGCCGTACCTTCTCAAGCTGATCATTTATTGCTGTATCAAAAACCAGGTTTCTTAATTTATTTGCCTTTTACCTTGCATGTATCTGGAACATCATTGTAACTGTCTCAGAAGATTTATATTAAGATTGGCGTCCATACTAGCTATTGATTTCATCATTTTCAAAGTAGATTTATTAGTATTGAATTTATTATCATTTTCAAGCAAAATCGCATTCTTCTTTATTTATGCAAAAACCTCAAAAACACTCAAAAAAACAAAAACCGTCAGAAAAACACAAAAACAGTCAGATACAGAGATAACGGGGAAACAAGGGTTTCTACAACCGATGCCTTATTAGTTGGGCAACAAAGTCAAGCTATTCTTAAATCACCTAAAAAAATTCATAAATCACTCAACAAAATATGGTGTTTCCATTACTAAAAGAGAAAATACAATGCAACATAACAAAACATCACAAATTGGGAAACACAATACAGCAAAATCTTTAGAAATCCGCTCTTTTCCAAGCAGATACCTAGGGAAATGAAACCAATCACACAAAACCTTACAAACTAGAAAAAGTTAACAACCTCTCCTTCCAACTTGAGAATTCAGTCATGATAGTAAATAGACTTTCAAATATGATATTTACATTACTAAAAGGGAAAATACAATATGACAACAAAATATCACAAATTGTTAAACACAATACAACAAAATCTTTAGAAAACTGCTCTCTTACAAACAAAAACCTAGGGAAATGAAATCGATCACACAAAACCATTTACAAAATGGGAAAAGTTAACAACCTCTCCTTCTAACTTGAGAATCCAGTCGTTATAGTACATAGCCTTTCAACCTCTACAAAAAAATGTCAAAAAACCAAGATTGAAGTGGGTAGGAATGATCGTGCAATGAAAATTTCAAGGTGAACTAATTGATATGCATCAATTCCTAATGATCATCTTCCCTAATGTGAAACCAATATAGCAGGTGAAGATACTGAGCTTCCTTTTGAAGGTATCTAGCAAGGTCCTATGGCCATACTACATCTATTGTAATGTCCCATTTTTTATGGAGGCTACAAAAGACATTCGGGAAGGAATTAATCATGATTGGAGTTTATTTGTTTTATTCTGGCTGAGAACTTTCAGACTTTAAGTGTTGGGTTTCGGTGGTGAAATGTTTCTACTCTAGCCATTGGAGTTTGGGCAATTTCGTGAGTCTCCTTCGGAGATGAAATTGCAAGAGTTTGATTTATCTAGATTAATGGATCATTTGCAAAAATTTATCTCTAAACTCAGATCCGAAGTGCTCTTAAAGAGCCCACGATCAGCCAAGTAATGGATGCATGAGCAATCAATCATTATTCAGATAGGGCGCCAAAAATCGCATGAGTATAAAGATCAAATCAGGGATAGTGATCAGATGAAGATCTAATTCTCTTACACATTCAAAATGCATGATTTTAGAGTAATAAATCAGAAACAGCAGTTATCTCTTATTGCCAATTCTTCATTCTTGAATTAATTATCAATTCAGAATTTATATCAGAAATTGGCAACATCACACCACCTCCTATAAATATGAGTAATAGTGTTAATCAGTTAAGGTTAGGGGAAGTCTGCCTATTGTTCCCAAACCAAATTTTTTGCTTCATTAAGGCATTTTGCTTAAAAAGGGTCTAAACCTTGCTAAAATCATGTCAAATACAGTATTTGGGCAATATCAAGCATGGACTATGGTCAGTGTTGTGTCAGTCAAAAGCAGTTGTTGAGCAGTACCTATTGATCAAAACCTGATCAAGGTTTCAAAATGAGGCATTTCACGCTAGAGGAGCATTTCACAACGAAACTATACCTTTGCATGGTCATTTCAATGGCTAGAATGGGGATTTCAGAGATCAAATTTATGAAGATTTTTCAAGCAGAAGCAAATCTGCGCCCCTGTAGCTTAGGGGTGCCCTTCTCTTTGAAGGCCCGGATCTTGTTGCATGTGCTTGCAAATGCAGTCAATCTCTTCAGAATTAGTCTAGTTATCCGATGAGCTATCCTGCGAAGTTATCCGATGAGCTATCCCGATTGTTGAGGTCAGAAGCTGAAGGTTCAAGAAGTTGATTGCAAAAGACGATCAGTTTATAGCTTTTGCGCCCCTCTAGCCTAGGGGCGCCCTTCTTAAAGGAGGTCTAGATTCTGTTATTCTTGCTTGCTGATACATTCAATCTCTTCCTAATTGGTTTGGCTATCCGATAAGCTATCGAATGCAGACATCCGAGACCTAGAGCTTCAGAAATCAAGTCAAAAGTTGAGATTGCACTAGGGTTTTTATCAAAAAAAATTGTCAATTGCCAAATCTATGCCCCTGTAGCCGAGGGGCGCCCTTCAAGATGACCCTTGAGATGGATGAGTTCGCAGATGAGGTCTTCCTAACATCTGTGCTACTCTAGTCCGGTTTCGCAATGCACCAGTCAGCCTAACAGTTCGATATTCTGAGCGATCGTGGCAGAGATTCTACCAGGCACGTAAATCAAGGGGTGGAGAAACATGAAACATACACTCTAGCCTCTGTAGGCTAGGGGCGCCCAGCCTTTTGACCTGTCAAATGGAGTTTTTAGTTTTCGCAATCTTCACGAGACTTGTGAGGAATTACTCCAGCTATCCAACGAGCCCAGCCATCAACCTCCGGGATTTGGCAAATGCTCGTACATGCGAGGTCTTTGTAGAATACTGAAAAACAAAGACAGCTCAGAAAATGGCCAAGTCTGAAGCGTATATTTTAAAAAGAAAAGGCTATCGTCTCTTTGAGGTCTTAGAAGCAGTTTTCTCGCTTCGTCACCTCCAAAGACATCTCTTGTAAGTTCTCTAGCTATGCAACGAGACAGACGGTGTGCGAATCAAGTCACCTCAGCTCCCGATATCAGAGGTCAAAGTAGGGCATCTAGTTGAGAGTTGTACTTTTGACAAAACGGTGTTTGAGCCTTCTCAAGTCAGGGGCGCCCTTACTTTTGGGGTCCCTAATGCAGTCTTTTGATGCCTTAAGTACAGTCGTTAGATGCAAAATACTTCCAGTCACGTAGTGAGCTCATCATCCAATTAGCAGGGTTCACCATTCATCATCAGTAGCCATTTGAAGCGTCAGATGGCAGAATGGAGAAATGGCTAAGTCTGGTGTCTGAAAATCAATTTAATCAAGGGTGCCTAATTCTTTGAGGTGTTAAACGTTGGTTTTAGCAATTATGACTCCCAGCAGACATTTGACCTTGTTCTATAGGCTTCGCGATGGATATCCAACCTCGGTCACAGCCTCACCCGGTCAGCCGAAAATCAGTGTTGAATATGGTCAACTGTAACTTTGTAGTCAGCTATAAAGTAGGAAGTTAGCAAAAAATTCCATAACTTGTGCAAATGGACGCCTAGAGAGTTAATTTTTGACTTTTTGGAATCCAGATGCTAGGCTTTTGCTAAGTGATTAAAAATAATCTTTTATTCAAGTTTTGCATGCAAAACATTAAAAATGGCAATTTTCTTCAAGAACTTAATATTGGCACCTTTTTAATGTTTAATTTGTAATTTGCATGTTAACTGAGTATTTTATTATTATTTTGTAATCCAGACTCTGAGGCTGTAACAATTCAACTGGAGGGGGTCCAATCAAAAGAATTATTTTCAAAGTCCGGGTTCTATTCTTGCAGTCATGCTTTTATGGTGCAATTTTGCTCTATTAATTCAACAATGGCATCATATTTCATTCACACAGCGTGAGAAAATTTGTAATTCTTCAAAGCAAAGGTGAATTTCTTTCAGAGTTGGGCGAATTTCTTATCAGCAATCAATGGCGAAGGCATCAAAAACATTCTTTTGCAGGTACAAGTCCAGATTCATCAACAGAATTCAAAATAGAGTGGCGATTTTAATAGAAGAAAAGCATCAAAACCTCATTCTTCTATCTTAAATTCTTCTATTTCCCGTCTTAAATTCTTTCGCATGTTTGAAGAGTTGGCAAATTTTGACAAAACAAATCATCTGAGTTGATTCAGAATAGCTTCCTCGAGAAAACCCATGTGCCAAAATTTTTTAAGAAAATTTACTCTAGAGCATTAGTTCTCAAGGCTCCAATTTTCTCAACTAAAAATTCCTTGTATGGTCGAGTAGAAGCCAAATTTTCGCATTTCTGACGTTCTGGGTTGTCTTAAAATCTTTTTCTGGACAAAACCCATATCTCAAAAAATTTCGTGAAAATTGCCCTTCGATAGGCTATTTTTAGCCTCAGTAGGTTTTTTTTTAGTTTTCCGAAAAAGTTGTCAGAATGTAGCCATGTTCACAGTCAACAGGCGAGTTTTTTAGAATGTAGTTCGCACAGACTGAATTCAAGACCAAATCGGTCTTAATTCATGATTTCATCAGAAAAGCTGACACCAATGAAGATCAAGTGCATTCAGAGAGTTGACAGGCGTAGTCACTCAAGTCCACAAGGTTCGCCTTGTATAGCTGATTGTCTTCAAAGGCCAATTTAGAGGGTTGGACACCGTTGGAATTTTGCGTGTGCAGTGAGTTCGTGTGTATTTCTCGCAACCAAAGTGTTCGCGGTCAAGCTTCGTGGTTTCTTCATACAACACTCTTTCATTGAGACGAATCAAGAAAAGCATCAAAAGCGTCAAGCTACAAGAGGAATAGAGGTCATCACTCCATTTACGGAGCTGCCAGTGTCACTCAAATATCATGCCATTATCTTCATGAAGATGGTACCTACGCTGATCTCGAGACTGTGCAAACTGAGTTCCGAAAGCTTGTTCGTGATATCTTGATGGAAATCCTATGGCATCTAAGTTGGATCACATCTCAGTGATGACAACTAGTTTCAGAAAGGCAACTGAAGAGGTCAAATTATGCATGGGAGACAATCAAGAATGGTGACAAGAAGTTGAAGGGGTGTCAAGGACAGTATCAAAATGCCAGAGGATGGAGTGATCAATCAGTTCTTGGATGAGATGATAGATCGTGATGAGTTAGAGTGATCAATCAGTTATGACCTGCAGTTAATTTCAAGGATAGAGTCAAAAGTAGCAATTAACTCGACTTTCAATCTTGAGTTCTCTTGCTGATTTCATACATGCATATCTCTTCCTTGGAAATATCTTCACAGGAGTTAGGTTTAGAGTTTTCAATCAACTGAAGGTAGTGTTCCAATTAACTTGCTTTCAATAAGGACGTGCATGCTTGCACATTGTCCATTTTTAGATTAAATGTACCGGTTAACTGATGGTAGCTTTCCAGTTAACTGTATAGCTTGCTTTATTAGGGTTTAGCAATAAATCTTGCATGCATTGCAAGACTGTAGTTGACTCAAGGTGATTTTAGGGTTCCCTACACCTTTTGATGTCTATAAATAAGAGTTTTTGCTCATTTGTACATAAATTTTGCACGCGATAGTAATATATGTTGAGCCAGTTTTGCCTGTAATATTGCTATTTTGTCTTGTGTTCTTGTGATTATAAGCTTATTTCATATCTACACCTTAGAAAGGTGTTGTCACCTCCTTGGGAATTTAGAATTAAGACTTATCGTTTGATGTTATTGTGTTAATGCGCTTTGTTTCATGTCTACACCTCGGAAAGGTGTCGTCACCTCCTTGGGAATTCAGAAGTAGAGTTCATCATACTGGTATTGTGGCCAATAACTTTTCTTTCAACCTACGCCTCGGAAAGGTGTCGTCACCTCCTTGGAAATCTTGTCTTTGAAGTTATCATATAATCATTCCCGCTCCATTTCCTCATGCTTTGATATCTTGAGGGGATTGGATAGTTAAGTTACTTAGTTTTGAGTTGTAGTTAGGTCCTGCTAAACCAAAAAAACCTTGGCTGCAACGTTCGAAGTTTATTTCAAACCTTGTGCCTCTTTCAACTAAGACAAAAAGACAAGAAATAGATTAGTTTACTTTTCAAGCATTTTGTCTGCACAACAAGGGAGCTTCCCCTCCTAATTTGAAGAGCACTCATTACGCAGTGTGCATAGTTGTCCGTACCAATTTGCACTCCAAAGGTGTTAATTGTTACGACAACACTGCCATATGTCATTTAACTTATGTAATATTTCAATCTGCATACATATTACATTCATAGATGAATGAATGGTATCTGCAATATGGGCATAAAGAATGTCTTATTTCAGTATATTGACAACAGTAAAATATTGTAGAATCTTCAAATTGCAACAAACTATTTTCAGTCCTAGACATTAAGTACAATTTTGTGATTTGTTATTATTTGACAACATGTTTACATTTTCAACCCAAACGGATTAAATCATAAAAACTACCAATCTTGGGCAAGGGTTATTACACAAACCGATGTGGTCATGCAACTCTTCATCTACCTCTCCTTCAAATGGTAAAATTTCACTCTTTACTTCAGCCTTGAATTGAAGTGTCCTGGGTAGACTTGATGCACAATAGCATTGCTCCTCTTCTTCTATGGAGTGAGTTTTCCCCTTCCTCTTGGTGTCTTACAATGAACAAAACTTCTCCATGATACCCTTTATAGTCTCCACTGACTAAGGATATGCTTGCAACATTAGTGTCTATCTTGATAAGCCATAGGTTTCTACATCTCTTGCCATGCTTCCTACTTGTCTATTCTAGCAATGGGATTCAATGTCTTTGTGCAAAGGCAACAAATCTTTCCCACTTGATCTTGTCGTGGGTATGCACTTCCAAAATCACTCACAACTTCCACTAAAGGAAAGAATTTTCTCCAATACCAATCTAATCCAAAAACTAGAGATGCTTATACTATACAATAATCATCAACATACATATTTGAAATAATAAATCATTAAATGGTCTCTTTAGGCAAGCAATTAATTGTGAACCTAAAAGAAAATGTGAGCAAACAACCATCACAAAGAAGAAACAAGGATTTTATCTTGGAGAACCTAAATTCTAGGAGAAAACTCTAGCAAAAGTGAAGGGCAAATCACCTCCTTATCGACTATACAATGCCAAATACAATCTTAGGCCTCTTGGACACACAAACAGCCAAAACAAACTAATTTCAGTCCCTAAGATCACAAACAACTCTCTTATTTTTCAATTCTGATTTTAGCCTCATAAAATCCACTGGATATCTTTGATTCCTTTTGGAATTCCTTACATGTTACCTCTTGAGCATTTCCAATGGACTAATATGCTTTCTCAGACCCATCAGGAATGTCAAAACTGTTATATTTCATGATCAGATGTAAATGCACAGAAAATTAATTCGAAATCAGACAAAATAACACAGCATATACCCTGGGAAAACCCTCCTCTTGAGGGAGAAAAACCCAGCAACAAAGATCTCTCTTATATTTGATGTAACAGTGGCAATTTCGCAAATTACAATGAGGTCTAACACAAGACCGATATACAGCACCTGGCAATAATGAATGACAGATAACAACCTCTAAATCACACCTGGCAATATCAGAACACAGATCTGATAATGTTCACTTTGCACTCGAAGATCTTCAATCTATGCACTGGATTGTCTTCAATCTGTGTTAGCTCAACACTGTGCAATGTTCGCCCTTGTATTCTGAATTTGCACTTGCTTGTTATATTCGCACTTGATTTATATCACTGAACTGGTATATTCGCTCTTAAATCTATGACAAGTTCGCACTTGATTGATATCACCGATCTGGTAAATTCGCTCTTAAATCTCAGACAAGTTCACACTTGATTGATATCACGGATCTGGTAAATTCGCTCTTAAATCTCAGACAAGTTCGCACTTTATCAACAGATGTATTCGCACTAGAATAGTAGCTGAGATCGCACTTGAGTATAATAATCGAACTGACTGGAATGGACAAACAAACTGAATATATATACAAATGAGTGGGTTGAAACTAATCCTTCATGTCGGCCTTAAAAGATTGCAAATCTTGTTGAATGAAGTCGGCCTAGATAAATATTATACATGCCTCTTCACAAGAGGTCGGCCTCAAATAATAACCACGCATTAAATGTCTTCTTGATAACAGAACAAGATGAGTTTGTATCTTCTCATGTCGGCTATACAATGTGAAAATAAACAATAACAATAATAATAAATATAACTTGAATAGCCAACGGCTATCATTCAAATATATTTCCACGAAGGAGCTGAGCTGGAAGGAGCTACCGAAGCTGCTATATCATTAACAAAAACTCACCAAAAGTCAGAAAGAAAAGGAATTTGAAGCCTTTGTAGGCATTATGGGCTATTTCTTGATACATGGCAAAACCACCACTTTGTGAAGTGACAAAACCACCGTTGTAGCATGAAACTGCCATTGTGATTTTGTAACTGCTGCCTAGCAAAACTAGCAGTTTCACATGGTGAAATGAAAAACTCTATTTTTCTTCATTTTTCTCCCTTCTAATGGTTGCACCCTACACGTGTCTTTTGAGTTGTGTTACAGTTCACCATGAAATCTTCTAAGACTTTTACAAGTCGTCTTTATTAATCAAGAAATCATACCAGACCCTATATCTAGCATAAAATGATGTTAATAGAATGCCAATCTAGGGATCTACAGGAACCCATTACTGGATCATAGCTAAAGAAGAAAGCAAGCCCATGCCCAAGCCACTCAAAATCCTGTGAATAATCCATTTCAAACATATCCCAATGATACTGCTTCATTTGATACTCCAACATAAATTTTAGTTTAACAAGGGTTGTTTGAGCATGTTGATGCAAGAATTTGAACAGTTCATCTCTTGAAACATGGTCTTTATCATTTGCCATGGAAGTTCTAAAAGATCTCGAGAGAGAGCAGTGAGAGAGAACATGACCTTCCTATGGTAAGGGAGATAATCTACAATCATTTCAAAGTATAGTAGATAGTCTAGCAGGAAGAATGATGAAAGTCAAAGAGGTTTGCAGATAGAGTGACAAAGAGAACGTAACAGCGCCTATTGCCTCTATTGACACCTTTAGCCCGGTGATTATATATAAAAATTTGAAATCTATGCCTATGATCAAAAACAAAGCACATATCTTCAAAGATAATCATGTCAATTATATGTGAATCTGAAACAGACCTTTTTCAACCATATTGTTTTCAATATTGATGGAAGTGAATTTTCTTCTGTTCAAGAATTTAAAAGGTAATGTTAAAAGAACCAGAAACCTTTAGTAGAATTTAATAGGACAAAACCATTCCCATAAGTAAAAATGCATAGGTTAGCTAAGTTACAGATTCGTTAGTATTTGCCCCTGGATACGATACGATTCGGATTCGATTCGTCAGAAATTCGCACAGGATACGGAATTCGGCCTGCGGATTCGTCAGAAATTCGTCGCCCTCTGTGGATTCGAAACAGGATTCGGCTTGGCGTATCCGACGCGAATCTGCGACGAATTTTCGCGGAAAAACGCCCAAGCGGAAATAAAAAAGCGTTTTTAGACGTTTTTAAATATTTTTTGACCGAATGTTGACTTCTTATATGATTTAATATTCATTGTAAACCTAATTTCGACCTCCAAAGACACCAAATAGGTAAAAACACTCTCATTTCACAATTTGTGAATGAAAAATGCGTTTTCTTGCCTCCATTGCTGAACTTTCGTTTTTGCTTGCACAAGCTTGAATAGATTCGAAGGCTGATCATTGGTTTGTCAAAGTTGATTGTTGTGTTATTCCTAAGCACATGCAAGCCTCCGTTCGTTGCCAAAAAGATTATAGAGCAAGATTTGTTCAAAGAATCAAAAGAGGTAGGTTTCTTTGAAGTTTTTTTTATTTTTTTCCTACATTTTTTTTAACAAATAAACTATTTTGTTTTGTTGATTGTTGATTGTTCTACTTCTCATTCTTTTAAATTTAAGTTTTTAAGTTTCAAATTTGAAATTTCAATACCAAAATTATTTCAAATTTTCAATATGTTGTGCCTTAGGTATTACAATGGCATCCGCTTCTAACACCACAGCCCAATCTCGTTTCAAAATAAATGCAACCTCTCCCCTTTGGAAATATGTAGAAATGGTTCAACAATGTCCAGGTGGTGGAGTATTTATTTGGATTTGTAGTCATTGCAAAATTCAATATACAAGCTCATACAGTCGAGTGAAAGCCCACTTGTGTAGAATCCCTAATAATGGCATCAGACCTTGTCCAGGACCTCCAAAAGGTGATGGCAAAGGCCTTCCGAATGACATAGTGTTGAAATATATTGCTAAGCAAGAAAAATCAGAGAAAAAAGTTAGTAGTCTTAAAACAAGCCATCCTTTGAAGAAAGGATCTCGAGCCATGAAACCCCCTACACCACCTACGGCTACTTATATTCGACCTGCAGATAGCCATCCATTTATGAACATTCCTCAAGAGCAAACCGTGCCCACATCAAATAAAAGATCCAAGGGACCGTTGGAAGCTTCATTTCAGAATGAGGCAAGAGAGATTGCTGATCAAGACATAGCAAGATGTCTCTATGCCAATGGATTGGCATTCAACGTTGTTCATTCACCATATTGGCAAAAAATGGTGAAATCTATTAATGAGGCTCCAAAGGGGTATAAGGGCCCAGGTTTTGAGAAGGTGTGTTGCACCTTATTGGAGAAAGAGGTGAAACATGTAGCAGACTCTTTGAAGCCCATAAGGGATTCATGGATCGAAACAGGGGTGAGCATCATTTCTGATGGATGGAAGGATGCAAAAAATCGCCCATTGATCAATGTTATTGTTGTGTCCCCTAAAGGCGCAATGTTTTTGAGAGCAATGGATTGTGAAGGACAGGTGAAAGATGGTCCATTTATTGCTAACATCCTTTGCCAAACTATTGAAGAAGTGGGCCATCAAAATGTTGTGCAAGTTATAACCGACAATGCCAAAAATTGTAGGGCTGATGGGTTATTGGTTGAGGAGAAGTATCCAAACATTTTTTGGACACCTTGTGCTGTCCACTCCTTCAATCTAATGCTACAAAAAATTGGATCCAAAATTGAGTGGATCAAACAGGTGTATGCTAAGGGCAAAGACATCCAAATGTTTATCACCAACCACCATATGACACAAGGAATATTTATACAATTCTCAAAATTGGAATTGTTGAAGGTAAGTTAATTCTCAATATTTTTTTAATTTTTAGTTTTCTTTTAATTTTAAATTTTGATTTTGTAAATTTAAATTACATTTTAATTTTTATTTTGACTTCCAAACAGGTTGCAGAGACCCGTTTTGCCTCCAACACAATTGTGTTGAGACGGCTTATAAAGGTTCATGAGGCACTCTGTGCCATGGTAATCAGCCCTAATTGGGCCATATGGAGGCAATCTAGTAGTGAAAGGGAAAATAGGGTCAGGCAAAGGATCCTAGATGAGTGTTGGTGGGATCGTGTTGAGTACCTGGTTAGTTTCACTGGGCCTATACTGAGCATGATCCGTTATACAGACATGGATAGACCTTGTTTGGAAGAAGTATATGATGGTATCGACTCAATGATTGAGAAGATGAAAGTCATCATCAATGCAAAAGAGGAAGATCCTGAAGAAAAATTCTTCAAAGAGCTACAGGAAATCATGTTTGATAGATCGAACAAAATGACCACTCCATTGCATCTTCTCGCTTTTGCATTGAGTCCCAAGTATTATAGTCCTGAGGTACTTGCTACATCATCAAGAGTTGCTCCATATAGGGATGGTGAAGTGGCTCATGGGTACAAGGCAGCAATTCGTAGAATCTTTAGTGATCGTGACCAACGCGATCGAGTCAGGGCTGAGTTCATGGCTTTTGCTTGCTCTGGTAGTGTTGATCAAAATATGGATGCTCTTCGAGACAAGTGCAGGGTGGATGCTCATAGTTGGTGGTACTTCCATGAGCAAGAATACATGCACCTCCAACCTATTGCAATAAAAGTTTTATCCCAAGTAAGTTTTATATTTGTCATTTTAATTTTAAATTTTGTTTAGTTAAATTTTGTAACTCTTAACTATTTAATTTGGTCTTAATAGGTTGCTAGTTCATCTTCTTTTGAGAGGAATTGGAGCACATACTCTTTCATCCACTCAATAAAACGCAAAAGGCTGCATTCAAAAAAGGCAGAGGACTTTGTGTATGTGCATTCAAACTTGCGCCTCCTTACACACAAGCAAAGTTCATACAAAGAAGGAGACACAAAGAGGTGGGATATTGAGCCAGAGCAGCTTGACTTGGATGCTTCCACAAGTCACTTAGCAGCACTTGATATTGATGATGACTATGAACCTGAAGTAGCTACTGATTACGAGAGTGGTAGTGTCAATGCGGGTGCTACTGCTAGTGGCAGTGCTTGTGCGAGTGCCACTAATGCTATTTGTGGTTCTACACAAAATGTAGCATCTAATGATGCTAGTTTGTTTGATGACCCATATGATTTTGATTGATCAATGATCAATAATGGCTGATTGTAAACGCTGAACTTTTAAATTATACCTTGCATCATGATGGATGACATTCAGCAATACTTAGTGACTGGCGAAAGTGGTGATGTATTTTGCTATGTTATTAGCCTTAGCCCTTGCACTTGCCATACATTTATGTGTATTCTCAACTTTAATTGGTCGCTGCAAATATGTATATATTTCTCTGATTTTTATATGTTTTGTACGTCGCATCTGCCGCATCCGCCGCACTCCAACCCCAAAAAATTTTGTCAACTCCATACCGGATTCTCACCCATACCCTAATCCAAAACTTAATCGGTAATCCATTGGCTACGCAGTGACCATCTTTCTAATAATGAACACTTGTATTTGACATTGTAAAAGTGATCTACTCTACAATGATAAACTATCATGATAGATATCATGTGACTTGATATCTGAGGACATGTCATGATAGTATCTCTTGAACACTTTGATGGATATCATGGGACTTGATATCATCTGAAGATCATTGTGATCTTTAAGAGATAATCATGGTGGATATTTATATCCGTGGATATGCCATGAATTATGGTAGACATCATGTGACTTGATGTCAGTGCACATACCATAATGAAGATGTGTTATGAAGAATGTCATGTGACTTGACAACTTTGAGAAAACATTCCTTATCTTCGATATCACATGTAAAGGTGATATCTCCACTTATTTGATTTGAAATATCTTCCCTAGCTAAGAGGGAGTGTTAATGAATGGTAGCTTAGGTCAGATATAAATGATGATTGCTATAAGCATCATCATCATTTATATAAGATCAAATACTCTTCATGTTTAATATTTCTAGAAATAAGTAAGTAATAGAATTTTATAAAGTATGTATAAAATCGAATTTATCTAAATGATGTTCAGAATTCGCATTGATTAAAATTCAGAATTCTTGTAATACATCCGCCATGTGTAAGGGTGTGTTTATACGCTAAGTTTGTTTAAACCGAATGATCGGTTGTAAGAGAAACCCGCACCCAAAGGGACACGTCCCTTGAGCAGACATGTCTCCACGTGTGGAGACACGTCCTCTCAAGAGACGCATCCCTTGGAGGCGGGTCTCCTTACATACAAAAGGTGATTCCAATCTTGATATGCAGACATCGAAATAAAAAATGTTCTGCAATCAGCACATTCAGTAAATAAAATCTGGAAATCGAAAAATCTGACTTAGAATTTTTATAGAATCCTTGAACTTAGAATCTCTTTAGAACCCTTAGTCTCTCAATTTGACAGAAGGTTTGATTACATTTATAAAAAGTCATAAATTTCATGCAAAATATAGTTATGAAACATATGGAATGACTTTGTAGAACATTGGGGAAATATTTTCTTTTAGATTTGAATAAACAAAGTGTACAGTTTCACATCAATATGCAAATACAACAGCCAATAATATGATATGAATCTCATCATAATTGAAAATCATCATAGAATATTATAATTCAATATAAGTTACAACAATTCATAATTTTCTCTTCGCCATATACATCCTAGCAATGGGCGGCGTCCTACTACTTGTAGCTGGCTGCAGGTCCACCCTTGAACTGGAAGGTAATGACTTCTTAGTGTCACCACCATCTTCAACTAGGATGTCTCTAATAAATGTCTCCTGCTTTTGTTTCTGCTGCATCTTAGAACATGAACTTAGAACAAAGTCCATCAACTTCTTTTGCCAAAAACCTTACTTGGAACTCTATGAGTGAATAGAGAACCAAAGTTCCAACATACACACCACTTAAACATGGCTATTTTGAAATTTTTTGCTAGTCAAAGATGCTCTTCCTAGTTTATTATCTTTAATGTTCTCCTACACCTAGCATAATACATTGGCTGAGTGGCGTAGTGTGTCATACAAGGAATCTTAAGATTCCCTCCAAGGACAACACCTTGTTCCATTAGGGTGCAAAGATTATAATGTATTATAATAATTAGATATTTACAATTTACCTAGGGTTCGCAAGGTGTACAACACTTAGTCCTAACAATATTGCATATTGGTTGATGAAACAGGCCTACCTCCATTGGGTTATTTGCATTATTCAGGTGGATATTTGACATTCTAAAGCATAGCATTAGTTGGGGAAACTATGTCCTTATTTCTCTGAATAGTGTTGATTTCTTTCTATGGTTACATGTTACTCAATGATTCACCCAAAAGTTAATCTTTGAACATATGTCCATATTCTTGTATATTCCACCTTGTAATAATAGAGGAGGTACTTAGTCCCACGTACTGCCCATAATCAATTTGTGGAGGTAAAGTTTATGGCTAACAATGTGTTTTAGCATGAATCTTCAACTAAGTACTGAAGTTGGTTGGAGTTGGAAATGATTAAGAAGGAGACGAGGAAGATAGAAATATGCAATGCCCTTAAAGAACCTAGTGGCCCTTAAACAACTAAATGTCTATAGCAGTAGCTTTGAAAACAAAAATTCCTAATCAACATTTAAGATGCTTTTAAGAATTCAAGGTTGTACTATTCATAGAAAAATAAAGTAATAGTGGTGATACTTTAACAGTGACTACATATGGTTAATAAAGTGGCTCTGGTGATTAGGCACCAAATATCTCTCAAAATATGCAATTCAGAAGCATGGAGATGGCATATTTTGCATTGCTGTAGTTTTCAAAACATGCAATTGGATGTTAGATTTTAAAAAAGGCTAATCATGTCTATGCACACATTGTCATGATCGATTTAGGCTGACATGATTGTAAGGAAGATTCTTGTCACCACTCAATTCTACAGAAAAGAATAACTCCACAAGCATTTCGAACAAAATTTAATGACATGCTTCAAAAGAAAACTTCTTTGAATGAAAAAACACACTAGAAAGAAATCTAACAAATGAAAGATGGACCCTTGTTTTCCTCCATCATGTTGAACTCACATCATTGTAATCAAGAGTGGAACCAAATTATCAAATAGATGTTAGAGCATGATGCCTTCAGGAGTTGAATCGATTGAGATAAATCCTTAAGAGTGAGGAGTTTGTCTGCTTTACATTGTGTTAACAGTCTTTTTTTTTCTTTATAAAATTGATGGTTCAGATCAGTATAAGAATATATCGTGAATTGTGCTAAAGGTGCTCAGTTAAAGCTTATTTCTAGTATTTTGTAATGTATCAGATCTCCCATGATTCTTCCCACAACATTTCTCTAACTCCTGGCATTCAATGCTAAACTTGAGAAATTTATAATTTACTGGTGCAGGTTGCAATTTCCGAATACTATAACAAAGTCATCGACAACAAACATAGATTATTGATTTGTAAATTGCTAGGGTATTTGCGTATTATTTTGTATGATGCTCTGATTATAAATGTCGCCGTTGCAAGCTCTTACACAGTTTGGGTGTTTGGGTTTTACGTTCTTGCAGGGTTCTCCCAGAAGCAAAATTCATTATGGTTTCTCAAACATTTTGTAAATATAAATTTCAGTTCAGCTGACATGGAAACTTTACAAGATGAAATTATGTCAAATATTATTCATATCTCCAATGGGATATGCAGAAATCAAGATAGGCAGTGACAAAGATACTACTGGATGAAATCAACAAATTTTCCCAAATTATAGTAGTTGCAATAGAATGTTCTCTTGGTAATTTCAATATTCCTCACTTCTAATGCTGATTCGGATACCTGTCCGGAAATCAATAAATTCATGTAATAGCTTAAAATCTACCATAGAATGTGATTATAAATAAATAAAACAAACTTTTCTACCCATTGCCCTCTCCCTCCGCCCTTCTCTCCATCTCCGACCAACAAAAAAATTAAAAACCAAAAAAGAATCCGCAATGTCTGAAAATTAATGCGGTCCAATGGATTGTTATGTGATGGTCCGCGCGTCATATGCCAGGTTCAATTGGTAAGGCAAGCCCGTAACATTAGCTGGAAAAGATCTTGTAGAGCATTGATAATGGAGTGCATCCCTGTGTTTGTTACACAAGCTCAATCCCCCTCACACCAAAGCAGCAGCCCACAGCTCGACAGCAAGAGTTAAAAACAAGTGCTATGTGCAGATAACATTAGTTACCCAGGCAAAGACCTAAACCTAAGGTTGGAGCATGCAGATTAAATCGGATTCTTTCAGAAAAACACAAAACCTAGTGCTTGCCGTTCACATTCGCTACATAGCTAATATAAAATTACATGCCTAAACATCTATCCTAAGAAACATGTGAAAAAAATCGCTGCAGAAATGCAAACATTTTCTTACTGTTCAAAAAATTTCGTATTGGAAATCAGCAAATCAACATGATTTCAATGTGCATGATTGTGTTGGCGAAGAACCACGTTAGACAAAGCCGACTTCAGTCAATATTCACAGCACAATTACGGGTGCCTCTCTTCATTTGTCAGACCACCAAAATCGTATACAAGCTCTGCAATTGAAGGCCCTAGGCCCTGAAACAAATTTTGAGTTTGAAAAGGGAGCAGACTCATACCAAACCAGTATTGAACATATTATTGAGATTTACAAATTCAAAAATGCATTATTCTATCTTTGTCAATTTTCATTTAGCATGTCTCACTTTCATATTCATGTCTATCTTTTCCATAGTGGAGAAAAAGTAACGTAGGAGCAACATCGGAGATCAAGTTAGAGGTATACAACTGCAACATCATATGATAAAGTTAGAGGTATACTATTGCTATTAATTTTATATGCCTACGAATGCCAATTTGTTATATGCTATGCAAATATTTTTTACAAATGTGTAACTCAATATCTTTCAACCTGATACTATTTACATTGGGTTTTTCATTTATATTCTTTATGTTTGGGAATGTCAATTTGTTGTATGCAATGTAAATGTTTTGTCACAATAACCTACAACTCAATAACTTGGGTTTGAATTTATATTGTTTATGAATGTCAATGTATATATGTTGTATACAATGTTGATTATTTCACCTCATTTGCTCTAAATGTATAACATCAAGTGCTTTCGGTTCAATTCTTAGATTTTCATTTATATTCTATATGCCTGGAAATGCCAATTTGTTATGTGCAGTGTAAATGTTTGTCACACTAACTTGTAACTCAATATCTGGGGTTTCAACTTGTGTAGTTTACGAATGTTAATGCATATTTGTTGTATACAATGTGATTGTTTCACCGAGTGCTTTCACTTCAATTCTTAATGGCTACTAATGCCTATCTATTCTATAGGATGTTATTGTGTCACCCACTTTGTTGTATGTGTTCAACCTATTAGACTTTCATTTATATTCTTTTTGCCTGAGAATGTCAATCTGTTGCAATATAAATGTTTCACACTCACTTGTAATTCAAAATATGGGCTTTCAACTTTTACTCTTAATGAATGTCAATGCATTTATATTCTATACAATGTGATTGTTACACCCAACCTATTGGATTTTCATTTATATTCTTTATGCCTGGAAGTACCAATCTGATGTATGCAATGTAAATGTTTCACACTCACTTGTAACTCAATATATGGGCTTTCAACTTATACTTATTGAATGTCAATGCATTTTTCTTGTATAAATGTGATTGTTACACCCAATCCACTCTAAGTGCATAAGACCAAGTGTTTTTAGTTCAATTCAAACTATTATCAACTTTTGCATTACAAACAAAGTAAAAAGGCCAAATAAAAATCAAACTATTAACAACTTTTGTATTATAAATTGTCAACACACATACTAAAGAAAAATAATATGTTCATGCATCACTTTGACTTTAACTATGTTCATTGATGGTTGTTATCATTGTTTGGAACATGTTTCCTAATGTCTATAGGTGCAATATAAAGCTAAAATGAGGACCAAGCCAATAAAGAAGAGAGCCACAACAAGGTTACATTCACATAAAAGAGGGGTTACATTCCACCTGAAGAATAACCTAATGTACAAGCGGACAACAGTCCTCAACCTACTAAGGCAATTTTGGATATTAGTTCTCTTGCAAGTAGGTTGAGAATAGCAACATGAAAACACGAATGGTTGACGGATGAAATTGCACACACATTGCAATGTGCATCCCAATGCCAAGTGCAGAAAGGTGTAGAAGATACATGACACAATAGTGCTACTCATTCAATAGTAGATCAACAATCTAATGACATGGTGGACATCTAGCTTGAGGAACTTAATGATGGCCTAAGTCTTCCCTTGACCCCTAGCCAACCATCTTGGTTGGCAAAGGGAGCTATAAATCTAGGTAATGATGGTCTAACTCTTCGCTCAACCCCTAGCCAACCGTCTTGGTTAGTAGAGGGAGCTATGAAACTAGGTATTGACTTACATTGGGAAGAAGAGCAAAGAACTTTTTAATTCCCATCTCCACCTACCACATTTGCCATACCAAAAATGCTAAATTACTATGCAGATTTTAGCAAGGAAACTCAAGGTATTGGTGAGGAAGAGGAGGACAACATTGACAACCAAGTGATTGAAACAATTGAATCCCAATTTATTTTGACAATTAGTAAATTTGTGAAGGAAAGAGAGCAAATCAAACAATTACAAAAGAAAGAAAGGGAGCAGAAGAGGGAGCAAGAGAGAGTTCAAAAGAAACAAGATAGAAAGGAAAGAGAAATTGAGGTGGCCTATAGGGCATTGCAACAAGAAAGACAAATAAACAGTCCTGTGAACCTGTTACCAAAGAACCATGCCTTGTTTCAGGATTTATTGAACATATACATCCCTTTGCTTGTTGTTGGTAATGTCAATTCGAATCTCAGCCCATCACATGTAAGTTGCACTCAATTTTGTGTTGGAATTAATTGTTCAGGATTGTCACATGTAAGTTGCAGCCAATTTATAAATACAAATCCAAATCATGTAAAAACAATTCAAAATGTAGTGGTAGGAGATGTAAAGACATCTCCAAATGCTTCTCTTAGCATGTTTGATTGAGGTTGGCAGGTACCAACCCTACAATTCTATCAATTGTTGGTTATTTTTTGATGTACATTCAAGACTACAAGATAATATTTCAGGTTGGGAAGGACAAAACTTACAACTCCATCCTTTGTTGGCTACTTTTGTTGGGGATTGCAATATCCTATTATAAATATAAGTTTACATTTTATTTCTGCTATTTCCTAGCAAGTATGTTCAATTGTTGGCTATTTAACTTTGTTGTTGGGGACTACAATATCCTGTTATAAACAAAACAAAAATTGTCTGCCATGTGAATCAATCCATCATGGACCTGGCAATAAATTTTTTTTGCAATTTCCACCAATCTGCCAATGTCACACTCCAATTGGTCCACGTTATTCCTAACGGGCCCATTTTAGGGTGTAATCGATCATTGGTCAAGTCCACCTCCAAAGGTTGTGTGAAGGGGATTTGTTAGTGGGTTAGATGAACGTGTGGCAATCGAACACTTTGCCACCCCAAACATCCAATTGAAAGCATTAATTGTGTGTCACCCCCTTTGTTAGCTCTATTCAACAACTTGCCTTACACATCCCTTCCCATTTACTTTGCCTAACTAACACATTATTCAGAGGACAAAGTTCATTCAATGCTCCAAATTATTGCATATCCTGCTCATTGTCATTCCTTTCTTTTGTGTTTGTTTTGGAGTTTTCATTTGGTTAGGCACCGATACATGTTCAACTTTGCACTCTACAATTGAGTAATGCATTGGAGAGGCTTCATTTCACCAAAATCATTTTTAGTGTTAAACCATGTTGCATATACTATCAATTTGAAAAGTATAATGAAACAAAGTTTAACACAAAAATGTTTCAGCCAAAAACAGGTCTCTTCAACACTAGAACCTAAAATGATACTACAAGTTTTTGTCCTATATTATGTAAATGTTGTTGCCAGCATTATGAACATTCCTATATGATGTATTTTTTGTTAAATGGATATGTTTATTGGTTTCCTCGATTGTTGTTTTGTGTGTACTTACCTATATGATGTACTTGTTGTTGGCAGTGTAGTACAATTTCTTATACAATGTAAGTCTACTTAATCATAGTGAAACTTTGTTTATGATGATTACTTGATTGGGTTGAAATGTACAATAATACTTGCATTGTTAAATGGATATCACACATGAATGTTTGATTTGAAAGCAAGAGGCCTTTAAGTTTGTTGGCAGAAACTAAGCATGTGCTAAGACGAGTAAATGGGAAGGGACGCAGAGTGCATGTGGATGACGAAGATTTGAAGACTACAAATACACTTCCAACATCGATCACATTGCAACAAGATAACCTCATTTCTACAATTTTATAATTTCAAGCCCGATAGGTCATGCACTTACAACACACTTGGCATAAAAATTACATGGTATACAACAAATTATGCATTGGCAACCACAAACAATATCACTTAAATCCCCATATAGGCATGTACACAACATTGGAAACATCATTTACATGATATAGAATGTATTAACATCATCCACTTGTGCATTATCTTTCATCCCTTTTGTTCAACTTGTTTTTCTATTAAGTTACGCATGTAGATATGTCATAATGGATTTGGGGATTTGTTTTATTATGTGTAGAAGAGGGGGATTCACTACTCATGAGTTCTCTTCATTTAGAGAGCCTCATGGGGAAAATTGCCCTAATCTACCCCAGGAACAATAGTGAAAGTTTTAGAATCTAAAAGAGTAGGTCACAAAGATTCTTTGGACAAACTGAAAAGCTCTCAGCCAAAGGATGACAATGTAGGAAATGGATGACAGCGCAGTGCGCTAGCATCTCGTACGAACCAAAAAGCAAGAATATCATAGAGAATGCCTAAATGACTACTTCTACTCTAATTATTGAGAATTTACATAATGCGATAAAGTGATATAAATGAAATAAAGCAAGGTAAATGATAAAGAGGAGAAAGAAAGGAAAGAAGATGCTCATAACTACACAAGTGACAAAGTCTCATGTACGTGAATGTCTTCAATACTTGCAAGTGTGATATCTGGAGAAAGTGTTGGGGTTGTATAGGGGTTTGCCTCAATCAAACCCCAATTTTGGTGTTCCCACCTCCACAGACAGCCAAGAAGATAAAGAAAGAGAGAAATGAACAAAGCGTGTGGTGAAAGAAAAACCCGCTCAAGAGTAGAACCTGCACTACGAAGTAGGAGTGATAAAATCAAACCCCACTCGAGGGGGAGAACCTGTAACACAAAAGAGGTGATAAAAGCAATCCCCACTCAAGTAGGAGAACTCGTATCACAAAGTAAGGATGCAAATGATAGGGGATATGGAATCCCAAGATGCTCACAAGCATAAAGTGAAGGAGATAGAGTTGCAAGAGCCAAAGGAGCTACAAAGAGGGCTTGAAAGTGTTGTGATAAACAAGGGAGTTGTGCAAGCAAAATTAGGATGGAAGAATGAAGCTAGAAGTTGGAAGAATGGAGCTAGAAGAAGTTAGGAGAAGTTAGAAGATGCAAATGGAGTGAAAATACTGCTTTTAAGGAGAGAAAAGAATATTCTCCAACTGTTACCATCAACAAAAAGAGGCGACAAGTGGCAAGCATGCTCAGAGACAACTGTTTGAGCGTTGAAAAGTCACAGGATGCTAGCGCAATGTGTGGACGTCCGTATGGTGTGCTAGTGTCCGGACACATCATGCTACAAAACGACATGAACGTGAAAAGCACAAATTTCAACGAAAAGCTAACATGCAAGGGTGGCTACTGAAAAGGGGTGTTGGAG
>VDFB02165344.1:0-11539 GCA_007258455.2 Sequoia sempervirens | reverse complement strand
ATATGGAACTCTTAGATGTAGAGGATCACAAATCCTCGAGCACTGTGATACATGCAAAATTACAGAAGTTTAAAAAAAATTACACTTACAGAAAATCCCCTTTTCGCAGCATGCGAACTCTTTCCCCAAAAAGCCACCCAAAAATAAAAAACTAGCCCATAAATAGGCCATTTTGGTTTGGAACCAAAAACAACATTTGAGATAAGATTTTTGGCGATTTGGCGCCAAAATTACAATTTGAAATTCAAAAACTGAAGTCCTAATTCAAAATTGGCACTTTCCAAAAATCTAATTCTAACTCGAAGCCATACCTTTGATCTCGACTTTGTTTTGATCGCTTTGCACTATTGAAAGGTCTCGGATAGCAATGCACTAAGAACTAGCTCCACTAGTTCCAACAATTTTTGGGCTCAGACAAGGACCGCTTGGTGCCTCAAACTGGACTTGAAAGGTTTTTCAGGGCAAAAAGCAGAAACTGGAACTTGAATAACTTTCAAATCATGAATGATCTTGGCCTGATTCTTTCGCCAAAGTGCTTATTTTTCCCTCATGAACCTTCCCATAAATTTTTGTCTTCCCATGCCTTAAAATTCCCACCTACTAAAAATAGCAGTTGAGTAGAGAAAGCAAGAAAAACAGTTCTGAAAGTTGGAAACTCTTATTCGACAAAAAGGGTATCCAAAAATGCAAAAACATCTACAAAAAGAAAACAACAGAAATACAAATAGAAAGAATATTTTTGGGTGATGCAAGATTGTCCTCACACCACTGGATGCTCCTGCATCATGAGCTTAAGGACCTCATAAATTAGAAGAAAGAATATGGAAGAATTGTGCCTTCTTTGTCTACTTTCATTTACATTTCAGGAAAATTTGACTATGCAACATTGAACAACTCCATTGATGATTTGTTTAAAATGGAGGTTGATTTGTATGTGTTTGTGAAAGAGGCCAAGACCATAATAGATGCAAGGTACAACATGCACAACTCAAAGGTCCAGAAGTTGTTGGATATTAAGTGGCTAGAGGAGGAGGAATACAACACATGGCTTGAAAAATTTATAGATTAAGCCTTTGATATGACAATGTTTAAGGTTGTCTCCTCTAGAATTGGAAATTGGTTGGTTATTGTGTAAAGATGTAGATGAATCTCTTTGTCCTTTTCTATTTTATGCATTGGGTTTTGAAGTTTTGAAAGCAAGTGAAGATGAGGTAAAGAGAATATTTGGTTTATTGTACACTCATCTTCCAAGATAAAGTGTCTTTTGGAAGGAAGGATGTCTTCTCCAACATCATAACAAATTTTATCTTTTGTGGAATATTCTCCCCACGAGTAGTTATGGTCCTTTCCTTGTAATGTATTTGAGGATCAAATGAAAAGGTGACATGTGTAAATGGCCCAAGGCTTGTTGCTCCCTTGTATTATAAAAGGGAATTCGTGGCCATTTGCATGGATATTTTGGGGAATTTTGTAATGGGAAATGTAGAGAATAAAGCTTATGTTTGGTTCTAAGTTGTTGAGTTTGAGTCTTTTGTAGATTGCATATGATGTATAATGGTACTAGAATTTCATAAATAAATATGGAATAATTCTGAAGCCAATTTTCTCCCATTGTACACTTTACAAAGGTTATGAATGATATGAATCAAAGATCATTCAATTTATCTCTATTGTTTTTCTTGTGGATGTATATTTCTATTAATGCTCTTATTCTAAGAATGAATTAAATGCCTTAATAGAAGTAGAGATTTGTGTGAATGTATGCAGGGATCTGTTAAGAAGAATTGGTTAATATTTTTGAGTTTAATGATGTAATGCATTGTTAATAGGCTCTATAATGTTTGGGTGAAAATTTTGTTCTACAACTTTAACTACATTGATTTTGACTCCTCCGCCCTAGGTTAAGGCATTGATCTTTTTCCTTTGTATCTAAGTTACAACTCTAGGGTCAACTACTAAAAATACTTTCAATCTTTGAATTAAGAACTTAATTTATTTGTTGAATTGAAATCTTACCTTGTTCTATTGCTTTAAAATGTTGAATTCCTGAAGGAGAATGCCATATCTCTTCATTTTTTATAATCATTAAAAAAATGCATATAACACATCTTCTATTTACAATATTTATTATAATTGGTATAAAATATTAGTGAATACTATCTGGGATCCCCCTCCTAGATTTTGTAGAGCCCAAAGTGTAGAGGTAAAGTTGTTTTAAATTTCACTTGTGTGTTTGCCAATCCCTCCAAGTAACTAACAACTGAAAGTGGAAAATTCATAGTTTATTTGTGAGCTTTGATTAGGATTTAAAAACCACCAACACTTGGTATGAAAAGATTGATGGTTTTTGGCTTGCATTTTGTTTCATTCATTACCAAGTTCAAGTCACATAGTTTACATACAAAGACATGGATATGAAATTTTGATAATAGTCATATATGTTGGTGACTTGATCCTTACTAGTAGTTCCTCACCCATGATTCAAAATATTCAACATAGTTTGATGGAACACTTTAACATGACAAATCTTGTGCTTTTGTATTTCTTCCTTTATCTTCAGGTTCTTCAATTTTCTAAGGGGATTTCTATATACTAGTAGAAACTTACACCATTGTTCAAATTGCTTTATCAATTTCATATGAGTGATTGTACGCACACACCTACACCATTCCAATATGGTGTCACTTTGAATATTGCACCACACCTAGTGTTGATGCTACTTTGTATAGATAGTTAGTATTATTTTGTATTTGAGACACACTCACACATCCAAATATTACCCTCACTATTGGGCTTGTCTCTCATTTTTCACATGACCCTCATGAGATTCATTGGAAGGAAACCAAGTATATTTTGAGGTATATTAATGGAACCACTCATTTTGGCATTCAATAAAAACCATGAGCTTCAAAGATAGTAGGATAAACTGACTTAGATCATGTAGGAGATGTTGATTCTTGGAAGTACACTTCTGGATTTTTTTCACTTGCTTCTTGTCCAATTATATGGTCTTGCAAGAAGAAAATCGGTATTTCATTATGATCTACTGAGGTTGAGTGTTAAGGAGCATTTCTTGCTAGCTAGAAGGTATTGTGGCTTTGACAACTTATGACAAAGTTTGGTCTTTCACTTGATCATCCTACTATACTTTGGTGTGATAACCAAAGTGCCATTCACATTTCATGCAACCCTTTTGAGAATCAATGAACAAAGCACATCGAGATTCATATGCACTTTATTTGATAGCTTATCTAGGATGGTGTTCTACCCTTAGAGTATTTGTGTACTGAGGATCAATTTGCAAATATTTTCACTAAACCATTAACATCACCTCACTATATTGCACTGGGCCAGTTGCTTGGGGTGATGTAAGTTGTCCTTGGGAGGTCTTGAGTCTTCCTCACTTTGTATATTGTTCTTTTTTGGAGAGTTTTTTCCCACTAGATTTTATCCTTTACTCCATTTGTGAGAGACTTTTATTTTGTACATGAGTATCTCATTACTCCTTGTTTTTGAGACTCATCTTCTAGTGACTTACTCTGTAAGTATCACTTAAGGGGGGTGTTAGTTTCAGAAGTGTCTTTATGTATCTATTTTTTTTTTTTTTTAGCTCCTACACCTTGTAATCCTATTCACACTAGCTTAAGTTCACTTAGTGGTTTAGTTGTCTCACCTCATAGAAATTTGACACATGCCTTCACATTTGTCCCAAGTGTTCTACATGTGCCACATCACTTAGAAGGTTATTCAATCTTTTTGTTTCACCTTCCTACCTCCTCCTTGTCCTATATAAAAAATGAGTGATCATTATATTCTACACATTCTATGATAGTTATTTGGCTTTTTCATTGTTCTTGATTCATTTATGGTAGTTCAAATATTGCATTCATTATTCCTTGCTCCAACATCATCAACATATAAGTATTACAATCATGACTTCTTATTTTCTCGTGTCTTTTATAAAATGCATGAGTTATAACAACAAATTAGAAATTTGATGTCACCAATGCTAATATTTTTTAGATATGGATAACTATGCCAAAATATTTGATAGGATCGACATAGAGTTCAATGATAGTAAAGACATCAACGAATTTGTAGATACAATAGTAATGCCTAGTTTTGTTGTCATATGGATTGTGAATATATTTTACTTACATAATTTCTATAAGTATTATATAATTTAACAAATATATAAGTAGCTATTTAAACATATAGTTTACAAAATGATGCTTAGATTGGTACATTTATTTATTACATAAACTATTTTAATAGGTAAAAGGTGATGACACCTAAACATTTTATTGATAACAATGTAATTACACTAAAAAAAATCGTTAAGGAGAAGAAATTAAAAAATCTAAACATTAAGAGAAATATAGGAAGATACAACATACATAGAATACATAATGGTCATGATGTTGGAAGAATAAGGAATTTTTCATTGATGCATTTGTTGGAAACATGAGCATGTGTGATGAGCACAAGTTATACAGTCATGCATTGCAGTGTTGTCATTGATGTCAATATTGTATTACGGTATGAAGACCATTGTGTAGATCAATTTGGATGGCTTGAGTATGTTTGAGGATAATTATGAAAGATAATTTTACAAGAAGGTTTGATCCAGTGAAAGTGGTTGACATGAAAATTGAGTAAGTGTCAATACAGGTAATTTTGTGAATAGGACATCCGATTTTTGGGTTTGCATTGGTGCGCTATAGAAAATATTGCTCCACAGTTTTGGGATAATTTTGATGGTTGTTAGAAGAACTTAAATCTAGAATTTCATATTATTTTGGCTCTTGATGTTGAAGTTATGAGTGACAATGTATCAACTTGACAATACTAGGTGTTTTCCAGTTCAGTGTATATATTTTGGTGAATCCACACTTCTCGATAGATTGGAATTTGGCTTTACAGTTTTGTGGAGTTGTTAACAGGTGTCAATAGAGTGTGTATTCTAGATGGAATAGAGTTTGGAGGTCTGCGTGTCTGAATGTGGTTGCATAGTTGGAAAATTTTTCTATTAGGTCATTACCAGTATCGACCTAATGAGTTTTGTGTGTTGCAAAGGCTAAGAATATGTATTGATCTATTATGTGGGTGTTATTTTGGGTCATTGCTGGCCTATTTTGAATTATTACTAGTTTTGAATCTTGACACAAAGCGTGTATGTATGGATCTTAATATAAAAAGTTACATTTTGTATATTATATCCAATTAGGCTGACCTAATTGATGTTCTAGATGAAGCATGTATGTATGAAAAATAATTTTCGATATTTTGTGAATAGTGACACGTGGTAAGTGTAATTGGATGTGAATTATGCAAATATAGACTAAATTTAGAGAAGAGAAGAGTATTAAGTCAAATCAGTATGAAGTGTGTAAAGTCTATATTCTAAGCTTATGGAACTCTAATTCATGCATATGTTAGATGGGATTGCATAATAGTTTGAATTTGGTTGTGTGCCACAATCTCTTCTTTCAATGGGTAGTGAGTCCACTTGCAATGAGCACATTTGTAATATACTATAACTGGTTATAATTTATTGTGAGCTAATCCTCACAGTGGTTTTTCCCATTTTAGGTTTTCTAAGTAAGAATATCGAGTGTTCATGTGTTATTCGATGGTGTTGATTGTCTTCATGCTTTCATTCATTAAACTACAAATTGATTATGATATGAGTATTGAATGTTTAAATGATTAAATGGATTAAAATAATATTGATTCACCCCCCTCTTAGTATTCCAAGTGTTCAACACATGAAGTATAAAAAGCCTAAAAAACTCGAGAAAAAGTAGTATTAACAAAAAAGTGTATTATCTAGAAGAGGATGAGGTAGAAGTAACTTGATCATTTTGTGGGGTGGTTGGTGTAGAAATAAGAGAGGGTGGTTGCTAATGTGGAATTTTGCCTAAGAGGAAATGTAGAGCACAAAAGGTCCTATAAATCATGGCTACAAAATAGGACCAAGATCCAATAAATGATTGTTGATCACCTCTTCTACCATGAATAAGCTATATTTTTATAAAGTAAGTTGTATACAATTAAAATATGTACTATCATAGGGTCCCTCTTGAGTTATTTTAATGTGAAGAGGCCCTTGATGAGAGTAGTTTCCTAGAATATTTCATAACACTCCATTTCTACCTTAATATTTTCCTTATGGAAAGTAATCTTGGATATAATATAAGGCTAATGTCCACAAGAGAGGTGTATTATGAATAAGGTCAATTGAATTAGAGATAAATAGGGAATAAATTTTAGAATAGTGAAGGATACACAACACATATTGCAAGAGTTCCAATTAGATAACTATCTAAATTACATCCTCCATAATGCTGCAAACTAGTCTAAAAACATGTTGCAGGTGGATGGAGTGAAATATGTAGAGAATAGCAACCTCTCATTTTTTAATGGAAAAGAGAATGTGAGAGTTCTTAGAAGCACCTATCATAAAGAAGTGAAGCCAAACAATGGAAATGAAGATAAATAAGGAAGGGATGAAGAGAGAATAGAGGCTAAGAGGAAATAAATGAGTTATGTATCTTGATAAATTTGGCATGAAGGGCATTAAGGTAGTGGTGAGAGGGAGAGAATGGGAAGGAATGAAAAGGGAAACAATTGGTGTGGAAGGGATACAAAAATAGAATGAGGGGATCCACACATAACACTATTATTCCAAATGTATATTTTTCTACAGTCACTAACATTGAAATCCTTGATATAAAAAATGATTTGAATCCCATACAAAATCCCATATATAATATTACAAAACAATAAAGTACACAAGAGTTAAATCTATAATAGAGAATTTTCTTGTCAATGGATATAGTTTTTTATTAAGTAATTGAAATAATTTTTCTAAGTATATATTGTGGATATCTTAGATTATTTGACATCTATTTCCTTGATTATTTTAAATAATCACAAAGACCTTGAGTTTGAGTGCTAATGACACAAAAAAATTCAAATTAATGGACTCGTGGATACTTAGTTCCAGAGGAACTCTCCAAGTTTCAACATTATTAAAATATTTCTTAGTATTAATTTAAATTATATAATTAATTTGAAATAAGTAATGCATTAGAACCTTCACCATAAGAAAAAAATATTTTATTTACAATACCTCACTAATATATATATATATATATATATGCCGGTATTGGCATGGTGTGATGGTTTATAGGTGGCATTGTTGTTCTTGCCACCAAGGTTCAAACCCCGTTGGGGTGGTATTGTTGAATGGTTGTATCCGGTTCATAGCTCCGGTCAAAAGCGTTTACCCCTTGAATTAAAATATATATATATATATATATAACAAATGACATATCACACAAATAATAAAATATTTTTAAAATAAACTAGCACAAAATGATACATACATAAGTAGTCACATAGATTAGATTTTTAAAATAAACTAGCACACAATGATACATACATAAGTAGTCACATAGATTAACTTGCAATAAACATTTACTTTGAATTAGATAATTGATTTCACTTGAGAAATCTAACAATGCTATGATTAATGTAATCTTGATAAACATATTTACTAATCATAATAAGAAAAAAGAAAAAAAAAACAATTTTATTAGATTGATGGCAAAGTTTTTGGAAAAGAAGGTTGTATATTATAATATGCTAAGAATTTCAAATGGTGGTTTATTATATTTTGGTATTAATCATCCTAAATTATGAATGGAGATATGTGTTAATGAATAAATTAGCTTGCATAAGAATGTAAAGAATAATTTTTTTTAAGGAAAAATAGATGGTTTTATATGTCAAGGTTTAAAAGTTCCCTCAATCTTCTAAAAAAAGGAATTTATTTGCAATGAAATTCTTTTATCAACTTGATTCTAACTTATGCTAGGGTTTGAAACTTAAATTTCCCTCATTCTATTTGTTTGGATTTATGTTTAGAGTTTCATTATCTTGGATTAACTATTGTTCTAGATATCTTTTTGTTGTATAGCTAATTACAATTGTACATACAAAGTACAATGATTTAAAGTAATTCTTGTAAATATTATTTCAAGTTTTCATATATTCAAATGTTTATTAACTTGTGTCATAAAAAAATATACATAGTTGAAAGAAAAAAATCTAAATAGGAGTAAATTGATCAAATTATTGTCTAAACATAGAGAAGACAAAATTTCCATGTGATTGGAGTAACATATCCACCATTTTTTTGGCTTTGATATTGAGTAGTAACTTAGGATGCAAGGACAAGTCAAAGGAGCTATCCAATTTTATTTTTTTTCAGTAAAAGTGGCAAGCTACTAATATTTTATTATATAAATATTTTAATTTTACAAAAACTAGTTCAGGGGGGCATATTAGTAGGAAACAACTAGTAAGAAAACCTCCAATTATCTCCCCAGTAACAAAAGGATAGTTGCATAGACCAATTACATCATTTGAACACAAATGTTGGTAGTTCAAGATGCAACATTGACTTGGACTAACCTAAAAATGAACATTTACCTAGCCCTTACAAACCAACTCAAAATAATTTTTTTCCCAACCCATACATAAATGAAACGATTAAAATCCCAATCTAAGAACCAATAACCCTTACAAAATAACTCAAAATGAGTTGTAACACAACCCGTACACATATTTTAAACTCAAAAAATAACTCAAATAGACCAATTATGCAAAACTAGAATGCTAATAGTGATTTCTGTCGACGACCACTTGATTATTTGTTGAGTTTTCATCCATGCTTTCTATATGCAAAAAATTTCTTACCACAAAGCTCCGAGCATTACCCCTTGGCTCCAAGTTTAATGGTAACTAAGACGTAGCCCTTGTAGAAGAAGACATGCCAACTTGATGATCATCACGACCTTGATTCTGATCTTTTCGACCACTATTCAATGGGTGGTTTGAAGAATTTACCCGTAGTTGAAGGTCTAACTACAAGCCTTGATTAACAAGACACAAGTTGTGTGAACGAAGGAAAGACAAAGTATAGAACTTGTCTTTAATTTCCAGCTCCATTAGTCTACAAACTCTTATGTTGTTTTTCCTTAAAGCCCGCAATAAACAAAGGAGGAAATAAATAAAATATTAAAGAGAAATTATGTGAATTTTTGAACTAGCACAATATTCCAGAGGCTATAATGACTACATACTACCATATGTGCACCTTAAATAATGCAAATAAGTACACAATATAATTTTTTAATTAATCCTCTACTATACCACTATACCTTATGATTTACAATTCATTTCTTAACACAAATAAATATAAAGGTTACACAAAAAATATTTTTTCAAAAGGAAACATCAAATGAATAATGAAAAAAAAGTTATAAGACTATTTGTTAACATATGAAAAGGACAAAAGTACCTTGTTTCTTTTTCTTCTACATTTTTTAGTAAGATGTCATTATGGCATGGCCCTTATATTTTTTTAGCATTATAATTAGTATGATTATTATGTAGTAGCTTATTGTCCCTCTAGTTGTTTGTATTTAGATCAATAAAGTGTTTGGAATTTCACTTTCTTGAACTAATTATTGTTGTTCCACATCTTTCTAGTGTATAACTGATCACGAATATATACAAAAATTCCAATATTTTCAATTAATGATTGGAAATAGTGTATCAAGATTTCATATATTCAATTTTTTTATTAAAACCTACCTCTTAGAAAAATAAAGACTATATTGTTCAAAGCAAAAAATATTTCAAATAGGTGTAAATTGATAAAAGAAAAATTGTATTAAATACAAAAAATATGTATGTACTTGCAAGAAGAGTCTAGTACTAAGATAGGACCTAGACTAGAAGAAAATAAAATCCACAATTTCTATTAAACTTTTGTTGTTGCACAACATAAATAATTAAATCCATATGATTATTATTTTATATAAAAATAACAACCTCTAGAAAGATAGAGAAATTTAACAAACTAATAAATTTAGTAAAGTGATCATCCACTCCCCCAAAAGAGGCACAAATTACTCAATGTCCTCTATGTGTCAAAGTTTTATACATTTAATATGAATATAACTAATACAATAATATTAATACTTATAATAAATTATTGATTATAATATTTGAAATACAAGAATGAATAACAATTTAGGTTTTGTTTGGTGGAGTCTAAGATCTTGGTTAAAAGAATATAGTTTTCCATTGTTTTAAATTCTCTTCTAAAATGAAGTAAGCTTATAGCTTGGTGACTAGAGGTGTTCATTATAACACAATTGCAACTATGTCATAAACATCTGAAATTCTATTAAGATAATTTCTTATTCACATGATTATTTTGTGACCTTATTTTCATAATAATCACCATTATTCATCTTGAAAACTAATATAGTTTTGTTCCTTAGAAATTAAATGATTTCATGATATGAACAAATTGTACTAGTTGGAAAGGGTTAAGAACTTTTGCATAAATATAACAAATAGACATATTTGCAAAATTTTGAAACATTGACAAAGTGAAGGAACATAAAGTACTAATATTTGACTATGACCAAAAACAGTGACACAAAAATTAATCATTTTCAGCCGTGTTAGTGAAATCATGATAGAAATATTAAAGACCACATATACAAAAATTTCAAGATATTAAAAAGTAATCATTAATGAACTCAACTAAAACTAAATATTAGTGTTAAATGCTGAAAAATTACTTCTACAATTGAAAATGTCAAACGTAATTAGTTGGATTTAACTACAAGAACTAAGCATACTTATATTGATTTCTTATTTCTTCTTCTTCAATATTTGCTAAAGTCCATTCTCCTATTTATTTTTACCTTTTCCTTTCTCACATTTTCCTCTATCTATCTTTCTTTTTTTTTTCCACGTGAAAATTTTAATTTCTATTAATAGAAAAAACTAAGATCATTCTAAATATAGATTAATAAGTAATTTTATAACTTCCCTATTTTTTGCACATGCCTATGTTTTGAGTTAATGCAAGCATAGGATTATTTTGGATAATCCTTAATAATATTTATTAATAACAACCTTTTTTTTATATTTCTTAAAATATTAAAAAAAAAAATTAATTTTAATTTACTTAAAAATATACTATACAGTGTTTTTTTTTTTTTTAATGTTTATTATATGTTATTAGATTACAAATTAAATCTAATTGTATAATATCTCATAATGTAATAAAAATATTTAAAATTTAATTTCTTTAGAATCATACTAAATTAAATTTTAAGATTTTAATATGTTATAGGTAATACTATTCATAAATTTCTAAGTGTGAGATATATAACAACCTTGGTTATAATTATACCATTAGGTTTATACCCATTCTTTTCTAACATTCAAATATACCATAATTAATCCACCATTCTCATGTTTCTTATGGTGATGTTGGTTAGTACTCCAATATACACCCCTTGTTTAACCTTGTATTTTCCATGAATTTTATTTATTGAATAAATAGAAAATATGTGTAGGTCTATCAATTTTAAATTCTATAAGTAACCATATTAATGAAGTACTTATCTTGATTAGTTTTGATATTATTATGAACATTTCATGG